>JAHWFP010188069.1:27028-58496 GCA_023313725.1 Lithobius niger | reverse complement strand
CTTAGCTGGCCACAACAACTGTCGGCCAGCTAAGGCCGTCGGACGCTTGAGCTCTCACAGCCAATAGAGCTATCTCAATCGGCTGCGAGTCGAAATCCGAAGAGTGACATCTGTGGGTATTAATTTATGCGCGTTCCAGCAAAACAACGGCGGTCTCCATGTCGTGTTTTGGTGATGCAATAATTAAATTGTTGTATCGGACGTACGTAACGTATTCTTACCGTAGTTCTTGTGTTTAGTTATTGTGTAAGTGATCCAAAAGTAAAGCATGCATGTCAAAATGGATGTATTTGTCCTTTAAAAAGCCGTTGATTTTCGGTAATTTATGCAAAATTTTATTCTTGAATTTTGTCGATCGTATGTACTTTCACGTACTACAATAAAATTTATTATTATTGTTATTAAAAGTCTGGATGTATGGGCCTGTGAAAATGCCCGTAGATATACAGATATAACTGGGAATCTGGCAATACTGACCTCTCAACTCGCCAGTTTCTTGTACGATACTACTTGTACGGTACTATCCTACCTAACTGCCAAAATAAAAATGCGGCCACAATTATAGGTGATTCACTCCCAGGTGTTCCAATGGTTGAGGTTGACGTTGTTTATTTGGGGCCTCGGCCTTATCGCCATATTATGACCTCACTAAACACTATACATCAAATACACATAAAGTTACCATGAATTACGCTACACTACATATACCTCACATAAAATGCTCAACTACCTGTGACATGTAGTTCAAACATGCCCACCACCCAGTTCAAAAACGAGTTAACGCACAGCTGCTCCAGTGGGGCTCTTCAAGCAGACCACCATGCCAGTGGAAGGAACCACCATCGTAAACAGTTGTTTTTTGCCGCAGGAGGGAGGAAACCGGAGTACCCGGAGGAAACCCTCGTACAACGGGCTGGAAACAACCGGAGAAAAACCCGTACATTACACTTCCCATGCCCAGGATCGAACCCGGGTCTGTAGTTAGCCAGAGATGTACAGCTGGGACCAAGACGCCTATCGAATCTGACGCCCCAGTGCGATAGCCGTGTATATATATATGATTGAAGTCCTCTCTCCAGCAAAACTAAAACTATTAATTTTCTTCGTTTCTATTCAATCTATTTCGACCAAACTTGGCCAAATAGTAGATAGCAACTTTTCCAAACTTTACACCAACTTTTATGCAATTCCGTGCAAGAGTAAACGTAGGGAGCCACACGTAAATTTGAAAACTGTTCACTTGCTGTTGTTCTTGTTCTTCTTGACTGACAAGGTTTCAGAAAAAACTACTGCACCTACCTAAAATCTGAAACATGATCTGAGCCAAAAATTTCCCTGGGTTTCAACCTTACAGGGACCACTTTTTCGATTGGTCGATCCATTCCGGAGTTACGGGACCCTAAACGATCATTTTGATTGTTTTACATTGTTTTAAACATTGTATTTAGGGAACAATGCCACTCACCAAACTCCAGATTCATTCTTCGTGCACGTGTTATGTCTTTGCTAAAAAGTTGATTGTTGAACGGTAAAATAACCAGATAACCAGGAGTGGTTAACGCTCGTTAAACCCTTTGAAACCCTTTGAAAGATAGTCGAGTTCTTGATGTAGTTAAATGTGTATTTTTAGGTTAGAAGGGGCGTACGGCTGTGTGCCAAGGTCTCTAATAAAATCTGACGAAAGATAGTGAAATGAAAGGTGAAATGAAAGGGTGACCGCCTGGGAATCTGGCTGTTGCAGACATTATGGCTTCGGGCCGATGACCAGGAGTGGTTAACGCTCGTTAAACCCTTTTTTGAAAGATAGTATGTAGTTGTATGTAGTTACTGTTTAGTTTTGCAGAGCGTACGGCTATTGGCCACGGCTGTTAATAAATGATCGAAAGGTAGTAGACTGTAGACTATAGTAGACTGTAGTATTGTGGTCAGGTTGTATTGGGTTGTATCAGTTATAGTAATTTGTGTATAGGAGTGTACGCTTGTGGACCTAGGCTCCTGTGAAATAAATGAATGAATGAAAGATAGGGCTTTAGGGCTTCGGGCAGATGACCAGGAGTGGTTAACGCTCGTTAAACCCTTTGAAACCCTTTTTTGAAAGATCACTAAACACATATATTTAAACCAAACTAAGCTGCCTTGTTAATTTTTCGAAATTGGCAGCTAAAAACGATTAAATTGCGTATTTATTTCACAGATGCAGGCTTTCAAAGCTGACTTGAATTGTTTCAAAGTGGCCAGCAACAATCGACAACATGCATAAACCTTTGTTGCGCGACGCCATAGCCGTAAAAAAGGGGTTATATGATTGAATTTTCACTTGTTAAAATGTACACGGATAAAAATTGATCATTTTCAATTGAAATAATAAAATGTACAATTTAAAAAAATGCATCTGTTTAAGTGCTGTTGTGCTTTACGAATCATATAGTTAAAACGTAAAGCACAACAGCACTTAAACAGATGCAATTTTCTCAATTGTACATTTGATTATTTCAATTGAAAGTAATCAATTTTTACCCGTGTACATTTTAACAAGTGAAAATGCAATCACATAACCCCCTTTTTTACGGCACACCTGACGTTTTTGATTGTAATATTTTATATAATTGTATACATTTCCATCCCAATACATTGACACCATTTGCATACATTTCAGTCCAAAAACCTATGTTAAAACACAATTATTTTATTAATTGAGCATTCCCATTTTTATGCCCTTTAAACTTCGTCTTCAACAAATTAACCCACCAGCCAACACTACTCAACCCGTACTCAATCCTTATCAATAGTATTAATCCAATGGTTCTTCATATTTTGCTTAAGTTCATTATACCCTTTGATTGTTTTCAATGTATTTAAATTGTTGGTAAATTATTGAAGTTTTTCACTGAATTATGTTTTGGAGATTACTTTGTATCTATGTCTTGGGCAGTTCTTCCAGATGAAAGATTGTGATTATATAGTAAAGCCCTCTCCAGACAGAAGAAAATTTCGTGCGAAGCGATGCGTTACTACGTTTGTACAAGGTCAATATTGCTGCAATCATGCGGTTGGTGTTACGTTTAAGGACTAATATTGACGTCTTTGATAAACCATATTGCGTGTGTTGGTAGAGTGTGTTGGTGTCGTATCAAAATAGCGCGGAAATAAAAGCACGGGACAAAACCATGGCATTATAACAGCGTTTCGACGATAAAGCCCATGACGGGCGAGCACGCGCGTGGGAACAACGCGACAAATGCGACAAAACAGCTCGTTCCTTAAAGCAACATCCGGCCTGCCTTGTAACAGCCACGCGTAGCCATGTGCCTGCGCGCTGCCGTTGCGAGATTCGGCGTAGTAATACTACAACGTCACTTCCGCCCGTTCTCGTCTTCTCGCGATCACGTGAACGACGTCTGGCCTATAGCAGACGAATTTCGGGTCACGCGACAGCATTGACGCAAATACTGTGTCGTCACAACCGGAAACAGTGAAACGTCGTGGTTGTTGTTGGCGCGCGAAGGATCATATACGTAAGGGACGCAGTAAATAAAGTTACCAATATTCAACAGAAAAGCTCCTACAGGCGCCACATTTTAAAACGTGTTTTTATCCAGGGACTGGCTAACGGTATAAGGAAATAAAACTTTGGGGTCGTGCTTGATGTGGAGGATCGATAAAAATGGCGCTGGGAGGAATGCCCTTTTAAAAGTTGTTGCAAGAAACATCGCAATCTGCGCTACGATTACTTCATGCTGAGTGCCTTACTCGGAAATCTAGTAAGGTTTGGCCGTATCGTTCCATTCGAACACTAATGACAGTCATTAAGTAATTATCATCAATTATGCGTCATTACCCCGTTCGACAAGTAAGAACTTTTGGATACATTTGCCAACCTTCGGACACTGTAAGAAGCAACAACTTTTCCACGAGAACTGACGTTCCATTCTTTGCAACTTGTAACTCGGCTTATGGCGGGAAGCTTGCTATAGATGAAAAGAACGTTTTACCGCCAGAGAAACTCGCAAAAGGTACCTACAAGCGGCAGAGATGCTGTTTGTCGTCTTGCAGGACAAATTCATGTTGATCGATGTCACGTTGTAAATAATTCTTGTTGTAATTTTTGCTGACGGAGACGAAGTAAATTGGATCATTTTGTTTGCAAGCGTGAGTCGACCCACTGAATTTATAATCTGTTCACCCTATTGTGACTGGCATTGCGATAAATTTATTTGGTTCTCTTCGTAGCGGCCGGCTGGTATAACTCTTCGCTGGTCCCAGGTCACTCCAAATTGCTGGGATATCGAGAGGCTGACGATCTTTCTCGGTGCAAGTCGTCGTTAAACTTCGAGTGCCTCAGATCCCGGGTGACCTCCACGGCGGTTCCCAGTAAATTTGTCCGCCATCTGTGGTAGGAAGTCTGGTTAGTGGACATTACGGTAAGGCATTTGTCCAACGTGCACCCTTCTGTCACGTCTCCGCGAAAGAGTTGGACCTATTACCGACAGCAAAGGCGTCTTTGCTGTCTTCATTTCGCTTGGGTCATTCCCCCCCCCCCACCTCCCCAAATGGCTTCTTGGATCGTCAGGATGGCAGTGTTTCTTCTCGTTGCTTTTGTGACGCTAGGGAGCGTTTTCTTCTACATTGTGTCATAGTGCATTGCGAATTAAGCTTCTCTGTTTAGATGTCAATGATGTCTCCCTGCTGGGTCTACTGCAGTGGGCGCCTGCACTCACTGTTTCATGTAATTACAAGGACTCAAAGGTGGTCATTCGCCAAATGACAGGCTGCAGCGACTACCTAGTCGTAACCAGTCTTCTGCACACTTCTGCCACTTCCAATGTTGAGGTGAGCACCTCTATTACACACTGCAACAGCGAGCTCTACTTTATCTACATATATACTGTATAATACGCTTAGGTTGGGCAAGGAAATTCATCATTATTGTGAACTACAATGAAAGAGGGTGTATAATGAAAGAGGGAGATGGGGGGGGGGGGGGAGGGGAGAGGGTGTTGAAAATAAACATTTACTTCCATAACACAAATCAGCAGGGGTTCAAAGAGGGAGCAGAGATGGGGATATTCAGACCACACAATAGGGGAAACCGGGGCCCACTACAGTGTTACGCTCAAGATGCGGGAACCAGCTAGCCGGCCTGTTACGCCGGGGGTACAGCTAGTGTAATCTAAAAGCAGTAACCATTACAATTGCCAGTTAGCTTTTGTTAGCTGTTAGACCTATTTCATATTTTAAGCGTAATTATCAGCTCTTAGGCCTATTTTATATTTTAGGCGTACTGGTCAGCTTATAGGCATATTTTATATTTTAGGCGTGATAGTCAGGGTTCAGACCTAATTTTTACCTGCAGTTTTAATTTTTGAATTTACCTGTTCAGTTTTGCCACTTGGTGCACCGCCGGGGCACATAGTTACAGTGTTACAACGTCATGCACTGCACTGCATGCACTGCAGATCAGTGGAAGGGAAGTGACGGGAGAGACGCAATGTAGAGACGGAGTCATAAAATAGTGCTGTCGATGAAACCAGCAGCGACTCGTATCAACTTGACGCTGCCATGGTGACGTGATTTTAGGCCTCATTTTCAGTTTTTAGGCCTAAATTTTTTAAACTGCAGTTTTCATTTCGTTTCGGTAGGCCTAATGGAGAATTTGGTTCGACGGTAAGCCTATTCATTCATGCAACAATGCGACGAGACTAGTATAAACGTCCCTAAAATCCATTTGTTTTTTTACTGCTTCGTGTTATTCTTATGATTTCAATTCGACGATCAAATGTTATTATTTCAGTTAGTTACGTCTGGGAAGTCTGTCAGCTATAAGAACTGATGATGTTTTAGTTTGCCGTGTTTTTTAACTAATCTATGACACTGAATCCAACGTTGTAAACCGTGGTCGTCTCCATCTGGTACCGTTCCTAAATTGAAAAAAAAAGCGACGGACGGACAACGTCTTTGCAATAGTCTTCTCAGCCGGTACGGCTGTACAGAAGACTAAAAGGGGGACCATGTATGAAGCTTCGAATCAGCAACTTGTCAACTGCATGAGGTACAGTACCTCAACAGGATGAGCTGTGGTGTCTTGACTCTGAATCTAAATGTTTGGTTTTAAGCTATTCTAAGTCCAGTTTATCAACATTTTAATTTCTATTGCATGTGTTTGTTATTTTTTAATAACGTTTATTATTTAAAAAAAAACAATTTTAATGCGAATTTATTACGAACTTTTTGTTGCTTTATTTTGTCGTACGCTATTTTATTCCAGCTCCTTCTTCATCGTCACGCTGTTACGTCACACACTGAATTGTCAAGCGCTATACTGTCGTCTCGCTATGATGACACCCCTGCTTTTGTTGCGTTCTGTTATTTCCATTTATTTTGGTGCATATCCGGGGTGCATGTCAGTGTTGCCAGATACCCAGACATGTCTGTATTTTTCCAAGACTTTTTGACAGTGTCCCAGACATCCAGACTTTTGCTTAAAATTACCTAAAATCTCCAGACTATTTTCACTGAGCTGCAATTATTTGTATGTTTGAAGAACTTTGGTTTGAATGTTGCTATTTGTGTATGATAGTGTCGTTGTTTTGCATCTGCGCAGACGGCGATGCTGGTGAGTGTTGAAGTGTATGTCTAGTGGCGCCACGTACAGCACAATCGGAGTTTCTCATGCTATACTTACAATAACGATACGCCGATACCAGACGTCACTGCATGTCAGCATCCTTTTTAAACATTCCTTTTAAGAAAACAAACGGTTTTTATTTATTTGGTTTCACACAAAAAAAACGTCCGTCTTCAAGGTCAAAATTTAGTGCTTTATACCATCAAAATTGTGAAATTAGCGTATTGGTGGGAATCTGCAATCTCCTTTTTGGGGTTGCTTTCCCAGACAACCCGTACTTCCTATCTGGCAACACCGATGCATGTGTTCATTTCAGCCTTGCAAACAACCCAGTAGTGAATGTACCAATCCCGTTTCTCACGTGGGAAAAAAATATGGAAAAATGAATGCCTTTCAACATGTTCTGAACACATGTTTTCAACACGTCTGAACTAATGTTGCCATACTGAGCCATACAGGAAATCCAACCGGAAGAAATGTACTTTTAACTCGTTAACCAACACATTACTGTCAAACCAAATTGTTTTATCTTGACTCACAGTCGATTGAGACTGTTCCCACAATTGAGATCTTACTTTTTTCGAACAGGAGTAAAAAAAATATGTGTGTATTGATTCATCCACAAGCAGAAAAAAGCTGTGGGAAGAAAGCTACGGGAAAAAAGTTGCGGATAAAAAAAAAACCTTAGGACGAAAAAGTCTAAGAGAAAACAGCTGATAAAAAAATGCTGCAGAAAAAACCCTCGGAAAAAGCCGAAGTGGAAAAAAGCCTCGGAAAAAAGTGGACGGGGAAAAAAGCTGTGAAGGAAAAACAGCCACAAAAAGAAAAGTCCTGGAAAATACAAACGTTGGAAAAAACTAGGAGAAACAATTCGAAAAATTCGAGGGAAAAAGGCCGAGAAGAAAAAACCTATACGGAGATAAGATCGAAGGAAAAAATTCCTTTGTTGTGTTTGTGGTTTTTTCATGAGGTTAGGTTTTAAGTCAGTTGCATTGCCTCGAAATTCAAAAGGCAGGGTACGGAGTTTCCCCAGGAACAACTATCGTAACTTAGTTTTGTCTTTTTTGTTGACAAAAAAATTGTTGTGTCGTTTTTGTTGTTTTTTCGTGTTGTGGTTGTTCCTATAGGTAAGCTTAGGATGGCTCCGTTGTTTTGGGCCGAATGTCACTAGGCAGGTTACGGACTTTCACCAGGAAACGTCTTTGTAACTTTTTCAGTGCTTTTTTTTTCTTTCAGGTTTTTCTCTGCTTTTTACCCTTTGGCTTTTTTTCCACGCCATTGTTTTCCATCACCTGCTATTTCGTTTCTTTTTTCAATGTTTTTTTCCCAAGGCTTTTTTTCCCTTTAAATTTTATTTTTCATCTGTTGCTTTTCCTGCGTCTTTTTCGGCTTAGATCTCGCCTTAGACCGCTTCGAGTTTGCCTTTCACACCGAAAATAACAAGTAATCTTTATAGTTGGGAAACGCAGCCCATTCAACCCATAACTACACTACAGATTTTACTGAAATAAAACTCATTGTTTTGCAGATTTTTTTTTGGTAACAGATAGTGACGTTCAGAAAAGCCGGGCTGATATTTTTTTTTCTACCGTCGTAATTTTGTTGTTTAGGACGGATGGTTCTTTCGTTTCGCTGCTTAGCAATCCCGTTGACAAAACTGATTTGCCTTTAATTCATGTAAGACATCCTCTGCTTCTAACTCCCAAGGCTTAAATTAAATTAAGTAGAAAAAAAGGAATCGAATTAGAATTCCCCATGGAGCTGCCAAACGAGATGAGAGCGCCAGCAGTCGATTCCCTAGATCGTTTATTTACTTTGAATTAGCGTCCAGATCGCGTGCAAACACGAGGGCTGTTTGATTTGACAAAAAGTTTCCAAACTCCCCACGTGTTCGCCACGGCACGTTCGAAAGTTGATACGCGTTAATTTGAAATGCTCAGCCTGAATAATATGCATGGCTGCGATCAAGAAGTTGTCACCTCCATGATTTCTCACTATGACTTGCTAAACAGAGTTACACTGGGTGGGTGCCGAATAATCGCACATTTTGCTGTGGGACATTAGGTGGGACACTGAGGGGAGGGGGAGGATTGAGGCTTAATGGTGTGTCGACAGCTAGGTCATTTTTTAGCGCCAACCTCACTCACAGTGCAGTGGTCCGGGATGCCACTGCGCCACATATTACAAAGCTGTTAACCAAGTTCGATATCTAGATCTTATTGTAGATCCGTACCTCTGGCAATAATTAACTAACCCCGGACAGGAGGGGTACGTGGACATAACGCACCGGATATTTAGGCTCCGGACACAAAATGTACCACAATGTAGGCACTGGACAAATAGGCATCAAGTTTAAAAAAAAAAAATTATTTGGGATGGATTGCAAAGTGATCTTCCAAATTTGTTTCTTTCCACTTCTATATAACCACTAACGCCATTTCCGTTTCGCAGAATCCAATTTCGCAGAATCCCGTTTCGCAGAAAATAAATATTCCTAAAAAATGTAACATTGGAGAAGTTAAAGATGTATTCCTAAGACTAAGATTGGGAAGACATTTGTGATGAGTTGCGGTTTTTTGATGTTACATGTTTAGCCGCGGTGAGCGAGGCACGTACTTTAGAAAAAAAAAATATTCTGCAAAACGGAATTCTGCGTAACGGGAATTTCTGGTTTTTTTTTTTTTTACCAGAAAATCCTTAATCCGTTTTATTTTCTGCGAAACGGGATGCTGCCAAATGGGATTAGTAGTAAGAAGTGGAAATAAATAAATTTGGAAGATCACCCTGCACTCCATTCCAAATATTTTAAAAATAAAAAAAATCTTGGTGCCTATTCGTCTGATGTCTATACGTCAGAGTGCCTATTTGTCCGGGTGCCTATTTATCCGAGTGCTTATTTGTCCTGTGCCTAAAATGGGGTGCCTATGTTTCCTGCATCCGGCAGGAGGACATAATCATCGCCCAATTGGATAATTGTGCACTGGGTGGGAGTCGAACAGTAAGACATTTTGCCGTGGGTCATTTCTTTTGTCGAAAGAGCCAGACCAACACGTTAAACCACCGAGACGTTATTTAATGTAAAGTAGTTAATAATAAGATTAATAAACATTGCTGTAATCAATGTAATATTATTTGTTTCTGGTTCGGTAATGAAGCCAAAATGTAAACAATGTTTTTTTTTTTGAGAGGGGCGGAACGTGGAGGGAGGTGGGGGGGGGGGGAAGGGGATTGTAAGGAACATATCACCCATCGTAACAAGGCTACTCCGATTCAGTCGTATACTGTGTGTTAACAGTCTAACAACATTAAAATCGTTAAGTGTGTTTTAAGTGTGGACTACAGTAAAAAAAAAATTACTGCAAATAAAACAGAAAGTTTATAGACGAAGTGATTAAAAGAAACTTTAAAACAGAAAACTTGGAGCTAAACCAACTGAGAAACGATCTAAATAAAAATTTTGTGTATCAAGCTGGACAGGCTGAAATTAAAGTATAAAAGAAAAGGCGGTAAAGTAGAGAAGCAAAGCTAAACGTATCATAAAACAGAATTTCAAATTAAAAAGCTAAAAGTAAATGAAGTTGAAAAAATTATACAGCAACTGAAAAGTAAAAGACTCTGCTGGTTATAACGGTTTTGTTGTAAATCATTTAAAAAAATCCATGGAAAACACTGTAAATTTCATTATACCGCTAATAAATCTTTACATTGTAAACCAAAGTCTCATAGCAGAAATGAAGCAACCGCAACGACGACCCCCGGAAGGGGAACAATGAAAACGTGCGAGTGTGTCAATTCTTTGGCATGAAGTTGAAACTGGGACGTTGTTGCCCTGAAAAGAAGTTGAAATTGGCACATTGTTACCTCGACTAACAATTTGCTCTGCGCGGTCATCGCAAAGGGATGTCTTAAATGACGTCATGGAAGAAGGACAGTTATTTTTCGCACGCTACTGGGAGTGGGGAGGGGCCTGAACGGGGAATGCCCGTTGGTGGGGCAGTGTTTATGTCAAAGCTACTATTTGATTACGATATTGCTTTGCGGAGGGAGAGGATTGACGGAAAGGGGGAGTGTTACACAAAGAAAAATTGACTGTTGCAGTGAACGATCAGGCAGCACCGAGCAAATACTGGGAAACAACCACGGGTCAAACAAATCCCCGGGCGAAGCCGGTTACGATGCTAGTTGCAACATAAATACTGGAAAATGGCCAGAAAGGTTAAAGGTTCAGACTCTGCGACCAATTTTTAAAAAAGGACAAAAAAAAAATATGGATAATTACAGGCCTATTGCGTTATTACCAATTACTGGAAAAATCATTGAAAAATATTTTGTGAATCAACCTAACGAATTTGTAACAAAAAATAATAAAATAATAGGTACACAACAATTCGATTTTCAGAAAAAAAAATGGGCACAAATGAAGCCTTAAAAGAAATAAATCAACAGATTGCGTCATCATTAGAAGCAGGAAAATATGCAGGAGGTTTTTTTGCTGATCTTCTAAAAGCTTTTGATTCCTTGGATAGAGGTATTCTTAAAAATAAAATTAAAAAATGCGGTATACATGGGAAAATGTTTGACATCTTGGATAGCTATTTGTCAAATAGAACCAGTTGCACAAAAATTGATAATGGTTATTAGTGAATTGATACCAATAAATTATGGAGTACCCCAAGGCTCAATGCTAGGCCCAGTTTTATTTTTAATTTATCTAAATGATTTAAATGAGAACAATAAATTAAATATTATACTTTTTTGCAGACGACATTCTTTACTTGGATATTCAAGACTCGTATAATATGTTGGTTACAAACTTAAAAGAAGGACTAAACTATATTCAAGATTGGTGCATTAGAAATGAACTGTACATTAGTGAATTAAAGAAAATTAAAAGAATCATATTCCCAACTAAAGATAAGGTAGACGAAGAAGTGAACATAGTTTTGCACAATTGCGATAATATGAATGTGGTAAAAACTGCAAAAGCATTGAAGTCAAACACGTTAAATATTTAGGCCTAACTATCGACAAAAACTGGAATTTTAAAGAACATGTCGATACTACTGTTAAAAAAAAATCCGAGCCCTCCTTCCAAAACTTTACTACCTAAAAAACATACTTAGTCAGAAAAGTTGACCTATAAGTTATGGAATTTATAGAAAACTTGTGATTTCCAGTCTACGCCCCTCCCTCCTATCTCGGTTTTAAAGGAAACTCGTGATTTAGCAAATTTGCCTTTAAAAATCCAATGTCACGCCACCAAACTGAGGACGGTTTTTTCCCCCCACCACGTCCTCAGTTACGGAATTCGGATGGAAACTTGCGACTTAGACTTTTCCGTTGACAATTAGAAATGAGATTACGTTAACCTTGCTCGAGCGGCATTCAGCTAATGAATGAGAAATACATACATACATTTCCACCCAAAACCAAAACTGGTAGAAAAACCCGACAAGTTTTTAAAAACGATCGGCGTTAACCAGCGAAGGTCGCCAAGGTCAATTCTATTAGCCAAGTTAATCGCACCCAATAATACTGTGGACGTTAAATGAAAACTTGAAGACAGCTACAGGAAGTAGCAATCTTCAAGTTTTCATTTAACTTTCGAACTATTAGTCGGTGTGATTAACTTGGCTAATAGGATTGACCTTAGCGGCCTTTCCGTGGTTGAATGATATCACTACCTTCAAAGGCCGATCGTTTTTGGAAACTTGGCGGGTTTTTCTACCAGCATACATACATACATACATGCGTGCATACTTACATACATACACTTCAGCAGTATTTTTTGTAAATTTTACACCACATTTTTTCGCGCTTTTTCCCGAGCGGCTTTTTTCAATCGTTTTTTTTTTCTTTAGGTTTTTATCCGGGTCATTCTGTTCATCGGCTTTTTTTACACACTATGATACACTCATATACACTAGAAATAACGTAGTTCAGTAAGCCACCCCTATGCACTTACGTTTCGTCGGAGTGGCATGACCCGGATTCGAACCGGC
Source organism: Lithobius niger (assembly GCA_023313725.1). Classification (NCBI taxonomy): domain Eukaryota; kingdom Metazoa; phylum Arthropoda; class Chilopoda; order Lithobiomorpha; family Lithobiidae; genus Lithobius; species Lithobius niger. The sequence goes on along the minus strand of JAHWFP010188069.1, from coordinate 45,869 downwards.
TACCCAGTTTGCCCCCAGATCACTTCCATAGCGCCTTAATGGCCACATCCTCCATTGGCTTTTAATTTAAATCATAATAAAGGTAACTCACTGAACCCGTTATAGCAATACCCGACCAGTATAGCTATGATCCACATCAAATTTCATTTGTTGTATTAAAATTTTGTGTTTACTCACTTAAAACTTAGTGTGGCATAAAACTAAATCGTGTTGTGCATTACGTTGATTAATCATTCCACGTTGATCAATTGTTTCACGGAGCTCTTCTTACAAAAAAATTGTTATATTAAATGTTAACGCTCCACCATTTGATAACTTGTTAAATTGGCTTTGTGAGCTATCCTACAGAAAATTACCAAGGTATTGTGAATTGCTCTAGTTGTTTGTGAAATTTTTTATTTAAAAAAAACAACATTTTTCCCTTTCTGTGAACGTTTTTTTACAACTTGTAGCGAGGATGGATACGGCTTCTTCAAGCCAAGGTCGACTGGGGTTGAAATCGCGTGTCTCGCCTCCTGGTTCACTGCCAGTTTAGGCGCATCCCAGAGAGGGATGGCTTCTTCAATCCAAGGCCGACTGGGCACAAATCGCAGTTCTCGCCTCCTGGCTCAATTACAGTTCAGGCACGTGCCGGAAAGGGAATGGCTTTTTTTTTTTTTTTTTTTACTTACTCGTGCAATTTTATAAAAAGGTCAAAACATGTACTTCATTTACCAGTTGATTATTACGGAATTTTCAAAGAAAAAATGTTTGAAGGTGTGCACCAATGAGACATTCTTCAGTGGTGGCGAATATCAATTTTATTCCTAGCGGCCGTGGTGCAAATCAGCATGCCAACATTTGGAGGGCAGCAGCAACTTTTATAACTTTTTTTTATTCTGCATACGTAATTTAGAGTGCTGAATTATAAAAAAAATTGTCGACAAATTCTCTAACTAAATACCACGCGAGCTATTGGAAATTACCAAATTTTTGTCAACAGTCGTGTTTTGGCCCATTAAACTCACTCGTGCTTTTTATTGGCAGATAATTTCCCTCGTGCTTCGCACTCGTGAAATTAATGGCTGCCTAAATAGGGAGTTTTTAGGGGCCAGGACACTCGGATTGAAAAAAATTATCGATAATTTCCTTAGCTCTTGTGATATTCCGTATATGATAGATAATAACGGCTACTCTTTTCGCACGAAGCCCATAACCTGATATTAAAACCAAAGAACGCTAATTAATTAATTTGTAATTATATCCCGCGAGCGTTGCGCGCGAGCTATATATATAATTCCAAACTAATTAGCACGAGTTAGTTTTGTCCGGTGCGAAAACGTTTTTAGCCGCGTCATCTACAAAAGCTAGAGGGCCGTTTCATTGGAGTTTATCCCAATTCAAAATAATTAATAACAAAAGAATTAAACATTCCTCGTGTTTATTAATATTTATCACGTAATGCTGCGTTTTATTAGCTTACCAGTCTATTCATACAATTATTTGTCTGCAACGAGAAGTCATTGGCGATGCTGAGCCAGAGACTTCTTCCCGTTAAACACGTTCTGATACTGATACTGATGGTGATGCTGATTCTGATCCTGACGCTTGCTAGTAGCTCTCCCATTTGAAGAACCATTCAGGCTGCCCGTCGTCACCTCCAGAATAAGATGAGGACGATTATGAGCAGGTGGTGAGAGGGACAATTTAGCTGGAGAAATCCCAACCGAAAATCCCAGGATCTTTGACATGCCACAAACGACATCAACCACGCATTGCTGAAATACGCCAAGCGATGGCTCTGTGTGTGTCCATGTACTAATTCTTAATCATTTGTTAATAATTACCATGTGATCGAAAATGAGAAGTTGACATCTGTTTTAAGCTTAGCTGGGCAAGTTGCGCATGCGTGCAACGAAAAGGAAGAGGGGTGTTACCATCTGGTAACACCCCTCTTCATCGATAACACCTCTCCTCCTCTACCTTCCACCGTAGTAGGAAGCGGGATATACTCCCTGTGACAGTTAGTTTGTCAATGGAGTTGCTAAGACGTTTCAAGCTAAATGTTGGATTACGTAAATAACCCTAGCGAAGAACAACTGGTGGTCGCCATCTTTAGTCGATGGCTTCAGCGAACAACTGCCTTATGGGGTCAGTGAGTCCAATGCGTCACCGGTGGCGTATCTGTGATGAATCGCAAAATTCGCCGTGCATTTAGGAACTGTCTTTGGTGAGCAGCGGTGATTGCGCTGAGGTTTCCGGTGAGTTTAGGAATGTGCTCAATGATGTGATGGAACAATATCTTTCCCTCTAGAGAGGATTGCATTTCCTCTCGAAACTTTTACTTACTACAAACTTTATTTTACCATGACTCATGAGGATAAGATAATCATATTAAAAACCAAAAAGGTAAAAGGGACCGCTAAGTTCCGAATGGTTCGGCCCTTCAAAGGAGTGATATCAACCCACCAAAACATTCGCCAAGTTAATCGCACCGACTAATAGTTCGAAGGTTAAATGAAAACTAGAACAGTGTTACTTTCAGTAGCAAAGTTCAAGTTTGCATTTAACTTCCAAATTATTATTCGGTGCGATTAACTTGGCGAATGTTTTGGTGTGTTGATATCAGTCCTTTTTGAAGGGCCGAACCATTAGGAACTTGGCGGTCCCTTTTTCCAGTTTTGGTTTTTGATAATTTATGATATTATCACTTCTTTTTTTTTTTTCTTTAATTGTGTATTAGACTCAACTCAACTAGACTGCAGATGTGTATGGGGGAGGAGGATAATCCTTTTAATAACTTTTCCTAGGGATCTTTGATTATACACTGTTTCTGTATGGTCGGTCCACTCAATACGAGAAACAGCGCGAGATTTTCACGAGATGCATCGGCTAAATTCAAACGCGTCTAGGCGTAACTGCTTGCTGTTGCTGCAAATTTTATTGATCCTTGCATCTATTTCATTGGCTGAAATAACAAACGAATGAACACCTCATTATCAAACGTAGTCCGGTCCTCTCCAAACGTTCAGTTAATTTAGAGGGCATTCAGCTACCAATCGCAGTCTGTAATGCTACTGAACAAAGTGTGTTCTATCCTGTCAATACACCGTGACGCGCCGGTATCGTCAAAGTACGCTATTGTTTTTGGTTTGAATGGTATGACGTCACTAGGGATGGCACGATACAACATTTTTTTTTTATCCCGATAACATTTTTAACTGAATTATCGCGATAATCGATAATATCTCGATAAAACAAATGTTGAGGCTGGAATAACCATTTTAATTTTGTTAATTACAAAAAAATAAACTTTGCCGAAGCCTACACTGCAACCTTCACGAATGTGAATTGTGTGACACTCGCCCATTTGGTCAGTAGGCATAAAAATTCACTTGCCATTGTCCATTGCCTCCTCACCATGCAGAAACAATTTAGCAGTTGTGCTACTAATTAAACGATGCGCGATGGCTGTTTGCCGTGACGTCACCACGAGTTAGCCAATGACGAACGAGAACAACGGCTGTTTGGCCGTCTGATTGGACTAGCCCAGTCACGTGATACGTGTGGTATAATGCTTAAATAATTGTTTGCATTAAACTGACTCTCCAATCAGCTAAATTGGCCAGCAACAGCATTTCAGACTTGGTTGTAGAGCCGTTGCAATTCCGTACGCAACGCCGCAATCCGCTTGTTTCTAGCTATGACGTTTTTCGGGTTATGACAATTCAAGCATCTGGGTTTGCACGATAATTCGATAAGTCAGTAAAAGTGCGATACACGGTAATCGACGAATTTTTTTTAATAGGGATATTATCGATTATCGTACCGTCCCTAGACGTCACCAACAATGTGGCTTTTGGGGTAATATCGCCTCTGTACACTTTACGGCCGGAAGTGGCTCTGCTGTAGATCTGACGCGTTGCCTTGAGTGGTCCGACCCAACAGTTAAAGGTCGGTGAACTCTCCTATCCCGCTCCGATTTTGGTGGTAGCTAAACGCCGGTGTTGTATTACAGCTAGTCTTTTCCGCAGTTAATTTAGACTCATGTACCCAGTCGCCGTAATGATCGTCACTTTTAAAGTTTCACAATTTTTTAAGCGAACAGTTTTTTTTTTCAACGTTGGTATACCGTGTAATTGCTGGCACTTTTTGGCTGTTATCAACAGCGCCGCAAGCTTTCGTCCATAATTACGGTTTGATAAAAGGCGAACGAAACGAAACTGATAAAAAAAAAAAGAACCGTGTTGGAAGCGTAATTAACCGTAACGCAATCAAGGCTTCGATAATAGTGCTTTTAAAGTCGTTCAGCTGTATTTTTTTCTCTTTTTTTTATGGAACGATACTAAGTTTGCAAATGTTTTCCTAAACATCTTAACACGAAAAAGAACACGTCATGCATAACCGTTGACTTAAAGGGGACAAGAGTATTTTTCCCCATTCACTTAGCATTAGTTTTGAACAAGATTCAAAAGATCGCCATCAGATTAGCGATAAAAAAAAACCTTCCTTAAAGGTGCTGGAGAGCCACAAGTACATAAAAATGCGAGATTGATTTAATTTTCGGGAATTAATTTTGTCCTTGGTCACAATAAAATTCAGTTGAAAAACGCTTAAAAACAGCACGATTGTGTGTGGTGAATCGTGTTGTTTTTAAGCGCTTTTTTAACTGAATTTTATTGTGACCAAGGAAAAAATTAATTCCCGAAAATTAAACCAATCTCGCATTTTTATGTACTTGTGGTTCTCCAGCACCTTTCAGGAAGGCTTGTTTTTTTTTTTATCACTAATCTCGCATACGACAAATTAATTGAAGTATTGTCGCCACCAGACTTTATTGAAAGTAAAACTCAAATCCAGAATGTATTGTGTTCGTTAGGGTGGAGCATAGAAACCTTTTTTGGGGAATTTTTCATCGGCAGGGTACGGAAAAGTTACTCTATGGCATCACTATCACGCACAAAAAAATTCATCACTCCGGGGGGGGGAGGGGGGGGGTCATGTTTTGAAGTGCCCCAAGGGGGCCTTCAAGCTTAACATTGCACGACAATGGGCGAAAAAAGCAAAAATGATTTATTTATTAACTGGTTTTAAATTTAGTTCTAACATTATCTGATTTGAAACACTTAGAGACTAAAAAAAAGGTAGCCAGAATTGCCCCCCCCCCAAATATTTTTTGTGTGTTCAATAGTGTAAGAAGTTGTTATGGGCCCAAAAGGCCATTTTGGCCAATTTTCGATAATAAATTTAGTATTCCCCCAATTTTTAAGAAAAATAAAATTCTTTGTAATTACGGCATGTTAATGTAGTGATTCTGAGAGAATCGAATGAGATAACATTCAAATTTGGATTTTGAAAAAGTAAAATTATCATTTTTTTTTTGCCTTTTTCGCTGTTCCGCCCATTGCCATACAATGATAAACTTGAAGGCCCTTGGGGCACCTCAAGTCATGAACCCCAAAATGATGAAATTTTTTGTGTGTGATAGTGATGGCCAAGAGTAACTTTTTCACACCCTGCCAATGTGAAATTCTCAAAAGGTTTTCTACACTCCACCTTAATATTCATCCACATACAAAAGGCTAAGGGTGAAGTCCCGTTTCGCAAAATCCCGTTTTGCCAATAAGAAAGAAGATTAAAGGCTCTTACCTGAAGGACTTCGCCAAATCCTGTTCCGATAAATCTAAATTGAAACAAATTTAGGTATACGAACGAAACGTAATACCTTACTCCTGTGTAATGGGGATTTAAAAGGCAAACATTTATAACAGATACAAGCAGTGGCAGAATAAGTAAGACCAATTGATTTATTTGCGTATTCATAACCGGCAATACAAAAGGAAAAACGTGTACTTTAAATATTGTTTGGAATGCTTAGTCGTCGAGTGAAGGTCAATGCTAAGATTCTCTTTTAAGAATAGTTAGTTGTACACATGATGGATTGGTTAACCTTTCCCAAAGAGGGATTGCCGTTTTGCAGAATCCTCCTTTCGCAGAATCAAAATATTCTTTCAAAATCCAACGTTGCAGAAGTTAGAGATGCACAGCGCCTATTGGAAGGATTTTGTGATCAGTTGCGGTTGCCGATGTTATATGTTTAGCCGCAGCGAAAAAAAATATTCTACGAAACGGGATTCTGCAAAACAGGTGTTTGTCTATAAATGTTTGACCATTACACACACAGGAATAATGTATTTAAATTTCGTATGCCTAAAATTTCATGAACAGCATTTGGCGTAACGGGATTTGGCGAAACGGGATTTGCCCTTTAGGTAAAAGCTTTTAATCTGCTTTCTTTTTGGCAAAACGGGAATTGGAAAAAACAGGACGTGACCAGGCTAGGTCCATCCTTTCCCATTTTCCCCTCTGATAAAAATCGTTCCGATTCATACTCAGGGAAATAAAAAGGGGTGCGTTCCATTCCGTAGTTAGCTAACCCAACCTAATCTAACCTAACCTAACCTAACCTAACCTAACCCAACCTCTTAGAGGTTCACGAATACTTATTAATTGCTACAAACATAAGGGCATGGTCTTAAAATAACCTCACGTAAATACAGAATAAATCACAAGGTAAAGGGTAAAAGAAGCAAACAGCCTGGATTAAAGACTGGCCTTGTGTAATCTGAGAAAGAAATAAAGAAAAGACAACTTCCCCGACCTGGGACGCGAACCCTGGGCTTACCGGAAGACGAACTGGAACGATTTTGAACAGAAAATGAAATGGGAAATCACCCCTACAAAAATGGAATTAATTAATCAATTGCAGGACCAGTGATGGTACCACTTAGGAAAAAAAAAGGAATTTACAGTTTAAACTAGGGCGTAATTAGTTATACCGTCAAGAAGATGAAGCGAATCGATTGCAAACAAGCCGTGTCGCATTGGAGACAGCGTTGTGGCTCACCGCTTCAGTTGCGGCATCGCATCTTGTTTCCTTGTCAATTTGCTTTCGTACCGCGTCGCTGTATGGCATTGACGACTGTTTCCAACTACTGGTGAGCCAAGAGGTGAGCAGCTCACACCACCTGTGGATTTTGTCACTTTATTATTTCTCAACAATATATGTCCGATTTCAAATTTTCAAAACCACCACTCGGTGTGTTGCTATCAATGTACAAAATCTGGTTTAAATTGATGTACTGGTTATTTCGTGGTGCTCATAAACGGAGCTCTGATCCAATAAATGTAAAAAAAAAATTTAATTTTTTTTTCATAATCTAAAATTGAGTTTCCGAGGCCTTCGAGTTCCAACTTTCACCTTGTTTCCTACTTTTTGGGAACCATTCGTTAAATTCATATATTTTTTTTCCCCACATGTTTGGAAATGTGGTTCCCTACTTTTTTTTTATGTGTTTGTAATAGTTATTGGTTAAAAACTATTGGTTATCGATTTTTAAACCACGGCTGTGAAGATTTGGCCGCGAGACATGCAAATACGTCGAGGGGCGAAGCCACCCCGTCCACCCGGGCCCGCGTGCCTTGCTCCCTTTGCACCACCCTTAATTATTGCGGCACTACTTGAGATCGGAGTGTCTGCGGCCTTGCAGTGCTGGAAACACCGGTTCTCGTCAGATCACTGAAGTTAAGCAGCATTGGCCCCGATTGGTACCGATTGGTACTTGGGTGGGTGACCTCCTGTGAATCCATTCCGGGTGTTGCACACATAGGGCCTTAGGGCTTCGTCGGGCAGATGACCGGGTGCGGTTAACGCTCGCTTAAACCCTTTGATCCTTTTGAGATCGGAGTTTTTGAAATCGAATGCTGTAAAAACGAAAAGATTCATCATAATAGATCGCCGAATAAAAATTGTAAGGTACTTGCCGAGAAAAATTATACGTCGTGGTTTAGTGCATGCACATTTCGTTAATTTGAGCCCTGTATCGACAGGGTTCGTCGCATGCAGCATGATTGGTTCCGGGTCGGCACGTCGGTTGGCACCATTGAGTTAATAAATTATATAGGACGCCTAGAGTCCGCAGTGGCGCTGCTGCAGCGTGGAAATTTGAACGACCGGCGCGCGTCCATTACCGTTGCAGAAACGCATGGACGGTACATTGGTTAGCATGGGATGGTAGTGCAATAATAACATTGTTCGAGTTTGTGCTGTCTTTAACTGCCCGGAAAGGCAGAAAAAAACGGCGGAAATTACTTTTATGAGTAAATTAATTCTCCTGACTTCGTTTTATTGATCTAGATTTATCGAATTAACGATTTATCATGCTTTAGAAAGTTACCAGACTTTAAATGAAGAAAATTAAACGCAGTATAAAAAAAGCAGAAAAAAAAATACTTTTTCAACTGGCCTGGTTCCCCCATCGTCTCTGCATGTCTTTCTTTTCGCTTCTCACTTTCCGCACCGCAGGTGTCCGGGCACCCCCCGGCGGGGGCCTCCCACACACACACACAGGCTGCCATGCCCCTGGTTGGCGCTGGCAAGAGAGACTCCGTCCTATGGTCATTAGTCCCGGTGCGTCGGTGCGGTTCCGGCGCTCCTTCTGTCTGCCGCGCCGTCTCCTGGCGACACTTGGCTGCAACTATACTCCGTCCTCCCTTTCCCTGCAAGAACCATACATTCTATTCCTTGGCTTTTAATAATGTCTGTATTGCACCTGATTGTTTAAAGTCGATGTATTTAACGTTCCCATTGTTGTAACAATACACTCGTGATGTATCTCATATGCCCATGCCAATTGTTACCTTCCCTTAACGACCAACTTAAGTAACTAAGCGAAGCCTTTTCTGGCATTCCAACCCTCAACCCCAACCATTCCTGATGTATATTCGGCCTACTTATTTAGAACCGTTTTCCCCCTTTAGCTTACTAAGGGATCACTTTGTCACAAAAGCATCACCAAACCTTGTCAAGCCGTACCAATAGAGCAGCGTCAAGTGACGTCATATTGGCTACGTCACACCATTTGGAGGTAATAGCTACAAGGTGCACTAGATTAAAATGTAACGGAAAACAACGACACTTCTAACAAAGACAGCGCTTTGAGAGCGGTTTCTTAGGCTTAAAAGAACGTTGTTTTCGCCAGCAACAAAAATCGCGAGTTGTAGGCTTAAGAAATCCAGTCTAATAAGTAAGACGACCTTCTTTTCGCCCTCCAGTGCTCTTTGCAACTAACCCAGTTACCGACTCCACCATAGAGTTATACACAATAATACTACGTTGTGTCACTGCCCTATTGGCGGGGGACCAAATCAATATGAAAATCATTAAACCTGGACGAAAATGGTCGAAAGGTAACTTGTGACTCAGCCTCGTCCTTAACTTAAGCTAATCCAGTGTGTCAACCTTCGAATTATTACCATCCGTTGATACAACACACGGATTAATGATTAATAATTATGAAGACTAGTGCCCTCAAGTGGTTGTTAAGTCAACATCAGATAGCAATTGGTATATTTACACTTTTTTTTTTTTCCTGTTTGGTGTTAGAACCGGTTGTGATTCTGACTGAGGTTAAGTTACGCTAACTATATAATGGAAGACCGGAAGTTGAGTTAGCACTTCGCATGTGCTGAAGTCTGGTTCAAAATGTGGCAGCGCTAGTAAGGCTACCCACTTTTTTTTAGTTCCCATATAGGTGTGTCGCCTTTTTATGACCTAACCCGGTGCTTGGCCCCACAAGAGCATCCGTCACAGCGATAGTTAATTGGTGATTTAGTACTTTGCTATAAGCCCGGGTAATCCAGTGGGAGGGGAAGTTGCGTGTTTGAGGTTGCGAGGCTGAAAATAGGAATATGCACTCCAATGGCTCTAAAGTAAACAGACCTGTACAGTAGGCCTACAACTTAGGTTCATTTAAATGGGTTTATTAGTGACAAACTCAAATTTGTGTAATTTACCCTTCAGTTGTGTTACAGGCTAAATTCTTGCGAGATGGAAATTTTAACGATAACCGTCGAAGTTAAATCAATTCAAATTGCGAGTATACCATCAAATCACGCTCAATAACAATGGGAAAGAGCAGACCATCCGATTGCTTGTATTCAGTTACCAGAGGTAGATTAACGAACGTGAGTTTCAGACGGAATTTAAACGTCTTCGTAAATACAGAACTCGTAAACTGCTGGAAATATAAAAAAATAAACACATGATTAGCAATATGAACAGCAAACTACTGAGATAATATTTGCTAAACCGTCTTATACAATAGGAAATGAGTCAATTACGTGAGTTTTCGTTGATTAGTCCTTGGGTTCTTGATTACCATAAATTAACGCTGAATGCGTCAGTGAACCATCGACGGAAATTAGCAATGACGCAATCGACGGAAATTGCCAATAACACGAAGGTAATAAACAGTTATTGAATGAAATGAGTCAATAGTTTAGTTTACCTCGATTAGGTGAATACAACTGACGAAACCGCTCCTTGGTAACAAGGCCATGTTACGTAAAAAGCAGGGTAGAAGAATATATAGGTAGTGCCACTCTTCCTCTGACAACGGTAACTTTTGTACGTCAGCGATTTACCCCCAAAGGGCACTGTCGTCACGTAACAGGAAACGCAAAGCATCATGGGGGATCAAAACTATTTAGCGTCACTAAAACAAATTGATCACGATAAGAATACAATATTAATCGCTTAAAATATATAGAAATTCAGGTTAAGACATTAATAATATTTTAAGAACGATTAGAACTGGCTGATAAAAGTTTTATTTTTTAAATCAAACATTCAGTTTTGAAACGGGTTGTCGTTGCGAGTGGGGCTAAGTATAACGCATGGTTTTGTGTTCCGAGAACGTCCGGGAAGCGTGTTTGTTCATCAGCCGTTCGGGCTGAAGCTTCTTCTGTGGTTTACGTTTATTGTAACGAACTATAAACAATACGAATCGAACACAGATGTTCAACTTCGGATGTTGCCTACGGACGAGTATTTCGTCAATTTCCGCAGGTATTGTCGCTATTACCATTGTCACCATGGAAACGATACCGCCATTTTTTTTTTTATTTCAAGTCACTACTCCTACAAGAACCTGACAAGTGCTGCCTTCTGGTGCCGTTTGTGGAAGCAGGTATTGTTTTATAACACGTTTTCAGAAAAGCGTCACTACCAATACCAATCTACCCTGGTAAAAAGTAAGGGAAAAAATGATTTCATAATTGCAGAATTTCAGACGAAATACTTGACGACGTACTCCAAAACACCTGGAGCAGAAAGGCGAAAATTCCATACCTCCCAAGACACGTCGGGGAGTGACGCAAATCAGACGATGACATGGAACCTGGCACGTAGCGCAGCTAGCTTTTTAAGGACGAGGGGATTGCATACGATGATTAACAATAATATTTGAAAAATGATATTTACAAGATTATGGGCCAAAATACAAAACACAAGAAGCAAGTTTGTACAGTTGATGAACACGATATTTACTACAAAAATACATTGATACTTAGGACAAGGCCTATTGAGAGAGCTTCCCATGCATACGAGGATACTGGAGCGGATTCCGTTTTCCAGCCACTTAGGTGCCATAAATCCACAAAAAAAGCGCGAAGGGTCTAATGGCGGGATTTGAACCGGCAACCGCGACCGTCTTCTGCTCTCGTTGTTTGCGGTCCTGGGTCACCTTACAAAGCTGGCATTGTGCGTGCAACTGAGTTTCCTATGTGGTCCCTTTGTGGCTAATTTTGCCCCAACTCTGCTCTGTGGTTGGATAATTACACGCAACGACTCTCTGTCGTGACGTCACCATGAGTTAGCCAATGACGAACGAGAACAATGGCTGTTTGGGCTTCTGATTGGACTAGACCAGTCACGTGACACGTGCGTCACAGCAGATAGCTGTGGCGCGTGGTTTAGATGAGTTTGGGATGCAGGAATTTAATAAATGAACCTAGGACGATATAATGGTAAACAGCGTTTTACCGGACAAGCAGATTCACAATTTAAGGCGCAGACATTTGTGAGAAGTTCGCGTTGAGATTATGGGATGGCAACCGCCATAAAGATTGAACACGGTGAGGAAATTCAGTCGCAGTAATTAAAAAATGTTGGAGAAACTTAAGTCCGACGAGTAGGGTAAAACTGTGATACTTTTTTTCAAAATTTATCCTAGCACAGGCAAAAGTTCGAACTAATTTGTCAATAGCTATTCGATTTCGTAAATTGATGTTCGCATCGTTTTTAAGTTATACAGCTTTTTCACATTTGTGGTAACCTGCCTGTAATACAAGGGTTGTCTTCGTCGCGTACCACAGGAGTGAAGACGAATTATAGGATGCGTTACATAAATCCTAAAATACCTAAAACCAAAACTGGTATAAGAGAAGCCGCCAAGTTTAAAAAAAAGGGCCGGCCTTGTGATATCATTCAACCAGGGAAAGGCCGCCAAGGTTAATCCTATTAGCCAAGTTAATCGTACCTATTAAATAGTTCGAAGGTTAAATGAAAACTAGAAGATTGCTACTAGCGGTAGCAATCTTCAAATTTTCATTTAACGTCCAAAATATTATTCGGTGCGATTAACTTGGCTAATAGGATTAACCTTGGCGGCCTTTCCCTGGTTAAATGATACCACTACTTTGAAAGGCCGGCCCTTTTTGTAAACTTGGCGGCTTTTCTTACACCAGTTTTGGTTTTGGGTGGATAGCACAACTTTCATAGGCCTATGAATCTACAAAAAATCCCACGGTGTAATTGTCACCTCTACCTTTTTTGTCTGGAGGTATTTTATGTCTATGAATTTTCTCATTCATAATTTTCACATTTGTTATTGTCATTCCAAATAAATTAATAACAAGCATAAGAGTATGGTAATTGCAAGGACTTAATAAGTTAAAAAAGTATATAGCTATAGTATAAAAGATACCCCGTGTCTTATTGAACCGGTAATGAGAAATTTATTCGGGTCGTGGGGCAGATAATTCATTTAGAATTCGCGTATCGTAAAAAAAAAAAAAAGAATTGGATTTCATGTAAAAAAAATACGACCAAACCTTTGCAACCCACCTGTGCATTTTGTTTCCTAATCTTCTTTCCAGCAAAATTGTCCATTTTATCGTCGTGGGGCAGATAATTCAGTTTGGATTCGTGTACCGTAACAAAAAACCGACCAAACCTTTGCAATAAAAGATACTCCGTCTCTTAGTGAACCATTCCATTCTGAATTTTAATTAAGGCCGCGGCCTGCGCCCCCAAAAGGCAATCTAACTACACTAAGGATAACATACACACAAATCACATCAACAGAACCAAGCTGCCACTAGGTACTCTTAAGAAACTATGTATGCTTAGTGAACCATTACCATTATATGTTTTTATTGTGGCCCTGGCCGAATGCCATGCGCCCCAAGACTATAAAGATACACCAACACCTTACCCTACCTTACGCTACACAGCAAAACACCGCCAATGCCATACACAACTACACTCCCGAAAGGATATCACAGTACCTCGTTTCTCGGAGCACACCATCCCGCAGATTCATGCACCGTCTCTTCCTCAGCTCGAGCACATCACGCTTATCGTGTCACGTCACATCATCGCTGCACAACCCATTTGGCACATCACCGCTGCACACTCCGCACACCAAATCACCATCACATCGGACCTACCTCCTCTCCCCCATATTGGGGAAGTCCACCACTGCCCACCTCGTCACCAGAAACAGGCAAAACAGTACAGTGAACCACCTATTTGCAACAACAATGAATTCTGACAATTAGGTACTGAAACGATAAGCGTGTAACACTTAAGCATGTTATAATCTACTGTTGAATAACAATACAAACAATGGCCACAACAATAATTTTGCACTTACGAGCCACTTCAGGGCCACGTACTTCTAGCTGCAACCCCCATTTTAGAAAAAGGCACTTCCCCATATGACGCTTTACCTGTCTGCCAAAATTAGATCTGGCAACTTTCCCTAATCAGCTGTAGACGTGTCGTTATACCCTATGAGAATTAACATGGGAGCCTGCGGACTAGTTACTAGTTACCAGTAACACAAATCAACGTTATTGAGGACACTTTCTCTCCATGAAGGACACTTTCCCACATTTTCGAGTTGACGTTTGCTTCTTTACTGGACCCAAGACACCTGATTCAAACAATTTGCACAGATTTCTACAGCATGGGGAATTTACACGAGTATGCTAAAATCAGGTATAAGTTGGTTTCAGTTAAAAGACACAGTCTGCTATTGAAGGCCGTCTTTTTTTCATCAATTTGAATTTGAATTTATTGCCAAGAGCCCTGGCCATATGCCGAACGCTCTAATACAAAATTAAATAAATAACAGAACACTACGGCCCGAGATTCCACGGCGGCACCACTTCACTTCACTACCACTACCACTCGTTTCACTTCTACAATCAATCAACAATCATTTTTTAACAATCGGATGTCTACAATTGGGTGATCTATTACTTGGCGGCGACACACTAGCGTGTGTCTAAATAAGCACAAATAAAGGTGGATTGGTGGATTGTTTGCCTCTTTCCTTTATGTAATAGGATGCGCATCTCGCGAATCTCATTCAAGCGAGAGCAGAGGCGAGAACAGTGGGCACCATAAGCGCCGCCATGGTTCTAAAACAAATATTGTTTTAATCTGAAGTTACTGTACGCTCTTTATAGGACGGCAATAATTTTGGAAATAAAATAAATAAATAAATAGATTGTAGGATTTGCTTCTCGCTACTCTCATCCTGACTAGAGCAGGAACTTAGCAGGGTCCATGTTGGTGTTACCGGCGCTGGCGAAACGGCGGAAGGAGTGCTGATTGCGAAGGTTTGGAGTGCAATGCTTCTAGTACAGTTGCAACCGCCGGAATGAACACGCTAGGGACAGAATTACTGGTCCATAAGGTCGCCTGTTGACGGCGTCATGAGTTTTACTCGTGATTTTCTGATCTCATCACGTTGTTGCCATGGATACTACGTGTAGACAACTTGAAGGCCACATTCTTCGGTAAAGGAGAGAAGCAGCCAGCAGATTTAGTATTATCCAAGAAAAGTGTAGTAAGAGAAAAAATTGTCGTCGCGTAAACCAGCCCTTAGCCCAGCTGGTATTGGAATCCGTGTGCCGTTGATGGTTCCTATTACAAATGACAAAGTTGAAAAAGGAAAAGTATGTCAACTCTACTAACGACAAGGGCGAAACTAATCCGGTTTCAGCAAGCAAAATAGCAGAAACTTCTGCTCGTTTGGGCTCCATTCTACTGAATGGTAGATACCCTGGCCTAAGCCTATTTTTACCAGTTGATCATTTAATATCAATTAGCTCTCACCCACAAAGATCTCTAGACATACTATATCGCCCTTGTTTGGGCTGTCAATAAACAAGAAATAACGTATGCTATTGACAATTGTTTATGCCAAAGACTTTCGAGTTCCAAACACCGATGGGTAGAAGCAGTAGTTGTGATACAACAGGATGGAGTTCTGCATTATTTGGTGGAAATAAAACCAGGTGAAGGTTGGAAGCGACATTGCGATTAATTATGCATGCGTACTTTGAAAAATGTATCAACTTCCCTTTCTACTTCCTTTTGATTTACGTCAGTCGAATACAATCCTCCTTTTGAGTCGTGAGGTGGCACTAGCTTACGTGGAGAAGAAGCCACTCGTTCAGACTTTCAAGAGCTGAGACCTACGATATTCATGAAGCCTGCAGGTATGCCGATATCATGCGTCTTACTGGAAGAAAGCATTACTTCGGAAAATCCAGTCAGATCTTCGTAGGAATCGTCGGTCTCGTGATGGACTTCTGCGAAACTGGATATGCCCGTTCGTTCGCCGGCCGGACGAGTCGTCGTCACCATCAACACTATGCCCACTCTTCAACAGGAAGTTTTAGTGGATTCACAAACTGTCTGTGAAGTGAGGGAGGGGGGTATTTTGCTAGCTCACAAACTGTCTGTGGTCTAGGTGAGAGTTCTCTTTACAGAATTCCTCCACGTTGTTCGAGTCGAACCAGTAAGAAACCACAGTTATCAAATTATGAATAGCTAGTTTAGTCACAGATACGACCATTGGGCAGCCACCTCATTCATTGCTTGCCTTGTTTGCTAAGTTGTATTCGTATTTTGTCTCAGTTACAGCTTATGCGGGCGAATGTGTATCAACTAGTTGTGCTCGTGCGTATGATGCCCCCTCCCCCCCCCCCCGACGTACCCCATAGCATCTCCTTCCTGCACTCCCATAGTGTGGGTTCTGAATATCTCTCTGCGTCCCTATCCACCTCAGGTGTTTGGTCTTTGGTTTTAAATTTCATAAAATATAATCACATATGCCCTCCCCCCCACAATTACTTTAACCCGCAATCCCCCACACACTCCTACCTCCTCCCGGATAGCATACGTGTCCCCCCATACACAGTTGCCCGCCTCCCCCCCCCCCCCCTTGCGAAAATGTCGCTCCGTGACATTTCCCTATTGTGCAGCCCGGAAAAGTCGCATGCGCGTGTGTATGAAGGCTAAAAAAAACCTATCAATGAGAAATCCAGCATTCAGTAAGCAAGTAATCCCATGTTGAAGTTAATTCTTTGAAACAATTCATTTCGGTAGCGCATTGCCCGCGACACACACTTGCCCTGGCACTCTCTCCCGCACCCTCCGAAAACGCCGCCCCGTAACATTTCCCCTTTGTTGCAGCTCCCGAAAAGTCGCATGCTTATGTTTGACTGAAGGCTAAAAAAAAGCCCTGAGAAATCCAGCATTCAGTAAGCAAGTAACCGTAAAGTTAATCCTGTGAAACAATTCACCTCGGTACCGTGCATGGCGACATTGTTGCAAGCAACGATTGTTGCCGTCCACTTAAAACAGGCTACCGTCCTTGAAATAAATAATAATAATAATAATAATAAAAACAATTCAACTTCTGTCTGGAAGTGAACAATTAGGAAATAAATGCCTTTCCATCGTATCAGGCTGCCAATTTCGAGGCCCATTGGGGGCTTCGAAATTAAGAGCGAATCGTCGTTTGGTTTAAAGTTGTCTGGTTTAGTAGACACTGGGTTGTTTTTTTTTTTTTTTTTTTTTTTAGCTCAAACGCCGACAATGGCACCGTCCACGCGACTAAAACTTTGTTGGCCGCTTTGGTACCTCAACAATACCAAAAACGAACCCAAAAACGGTGCGGGAGGTCGGGTAAGGGGCGCCATCTCTTCGAAGTCTTTGGAAAAAAGTGCTATAACCCGAACTAGGCCGTAGTCCAAGGCCGTCAATAGACGGCGACATGGCAGGGTTGTTAAGTGGCGCCATCTGTTCGAAGACGTTGGAAAAGTGTCCCAACCCGAAGTTGAAGGCGAATCCCGTCAACAGATGGCAGTACAGGGTAAGGTACTTGATTGTACGACGGAATGGCGTGGCCGGTGACTTGGCCGCCTGCTCCGTATTATATATGTATTTTTTTTTTTGGTATCTGAATCACCTACCTGAATTGTGGTAAAACAAGTGAAATTAGAAAACTCATGTGAAGTGTGTCTGTAGGGGAAAATACAGAGAGCAGAGTGAGTTGCGTTTAGGATACGGTATGAGAGGTTCACAGCCCTTCCGTAGTCCTATCACCGTAACGTGGTGAAACTGTATTATTATTAATGACTCCTGGCGTGTCTGTCACTAAGTAATGCTGGAAGAGCATAAAGCTGACGGGTCTGGAGTGGTGCAAGGAACGCAGCTCCTATCTCAGCTGGCCTCGTCCAAAAAATTGATAGACGTCTTACCTATAGCTAGGGAGCAATGTTATCGTCGTGCTTATGGTTGTAACTGTCTCTATGCATGTTGGGATAGCCAATAAATCTGTATTAGGGCTTAGCAGGCGTTGCTACGTGCTGCCCGTTACTAACTCCTTAGCTGTCTAGCTGTCTCTTCACGAACATTTTTAGGCTCACACGACAGGCCACACAGAGTTGAGCTGAAGTTTTTCAGTCTTATAGGCCAACTGATCGGGTAAAGCCTTATTGGCTTGCTTTCCTCTACAAGCCAGAAAGAGCTATCTAAGATCATTATGTCAGGATGTCTTCGCAGACATCGCTTGCTTGGTTTTACCGTGAAAGTCAGCACAAAAACTTTCTTGAAATATTTTTTTTTAACAATGGACATTTTTCTAAAAGGGCCGGGGCGATGTGTCCCCCCCCCCCCAACAACCCCCTCCTGTGTGTGCGCGCACTTACTCGATGATGCCGCATGATTGTTATACTTTACTGATAAAGAATCTTTGTTTCCAAACACTCTTACCTTCCCCAAGATAACGATTCTAGCGACGAGACGTTTCTTCCTTTCTGTCGACTAGTAAGTGTTAATAGTCGAACCACTAATTGCGATTGGGCTACCTCTAGCTTGTGTTGCATTGGCGTTATGAGGGTGGCACAAATAGGGTACGTCATAGCAGTGTTACAACCACGGGAGGGGGGGGGGGAGGCAATAGAAAAATTCCCTTCCCCCCTACCCGAAATTAAAAGTACAACTTGGTAAAAATGAAGGTTGGATAAGCTAGGCTGTTCGATCAGAAATCGGCAAAGGACTATCCAAACGCTCACCACACATTGGTCACTGAAAAAAACTTCACATCTAAAAAGAAAGCTCACACAACCCCCCCCCCCCCTAAAAATAATAAATAAAAGTAAAGTAAATATTCATTATTTCTAAACAGTTGAAGGGGAAAATAAATTGTTTTGTAGCTTTTGTTTTTTAGTTAAGTTAAGTTAGGTTTGGTTGTAGATTAGGTTAGGCAAGTTGCCTTGGTTCGAACCTCGGCATGCACAGAATACGGAGTTTCACTGGACAACGACTTTCATAAGGTTGTTTTGTCGTTAAATTTTGGCATGTTTAGCCTTGTTAGCTAACGTTTGGAGAGCTTTTGTCCAGTGAGCTTGTTAGCTAACGTCTGGTGAGCTTTTG
>JAHWFP010188069.1:4001-14854 GCA_023313725.1 Lithobius niger | reverse complement strand
GGTTCTATACCCGACCGTATCCCTGCAGAAGGCAAGGCAGAGACACTGATCTAACGGCTTCCTCTAGTAACTTATAAGGCCAGTTTGCAACATCCGGCCCGGGTGAAGTCATGGTAGCTTAGTGGTCAAAGCAGTCGACATGTAATCAGAGGACCCATTTCCCTTCAGAAGGCACGGCACGGCAAGACACTCATCTGTACTTACATAACTGCTTTGAAAACCCTACCGGGTAGCTTTTCTCCAACTAAACGTATCAACAAGCCATGCACAAACCCAGCGGGGCTATTTGGGTGCAATAGACGCCCAAGCTGACGGGTTTTCTGCCCACTTCTACAGAGAAATCCGTTCTCAGATCTGTGGTCCTTTAAATTACATCTTTAAGCATTCACCTACTTCTGGCAGATTGCCTTCCATTTGGTTGATAGCAAATGTGACACCTATCTTTAAGAAGGGCAACCCCGTTGATCCACACAATTACAGACCTATCGCACTTACGGTCGTCCCATGTAAAGTGCTAGAGAAAATTATTCGTGATAAGATGCTCTGGTACACAGCCAAGTATCACCTAATTAAGGACGACCAATTTGGTTTTATGCCAGGTCGCTCCTCTACCCTCCAATTACTTTCTGCATTAGACTGCTGGACCCAAGCATTGTATATTGGCGTACCTTCTGACGAAATCCTATTTGACTTTAAAAAAGTATTTGAATCGGTGGTGCATAGTAAACTTCTTTTTAAACTTAAAACTTATGGGTTCGATGGAAAACTTTTAGCGTGGACCAAGGCATTTTTATCTGGACGCACCCAGCGGGTTATATTTGGGACTACTAGCTCGGCTGAAGTTAACGTTATCAGTGGAGTCCCTCAAGGCTCCGTGTTGGGACCGTTCTGTTCGTCCTCTTCCTGAATGATTTATACTGTAACTCTGAATCTGTTGAGCAGGAAAAATTTGCGGACGACCTCAAGCTGCATTCTGTTACCCTAAGTAGTTTAAATAATGACCTAATCCAAGCCGAAATCAACTATGTTTCTCAGTGACAAAGGACTGGCAACTTCCAATCTCCGAAGCCACGTCTAAATGTTTCCATATTGGTAACCGAAATCTGGGCTACATTTATGATATAGAGGGCATCAGCATGCCAGGTATTAATTTGGTAAAAGATCTGGGTGTCTGGTTCGCTTCAAGCTTAAAATCATCGACTCACTGTGCACATGTTACAGCGAATGCAGGTCGTCGTCTTGGGTTGATTCAGCGGATATTTACTTCGGGCTGCACTGAAACAAAACTGCGTGCTTTTAAAGTTTATGTTGACCTCTTTTGGAGTACGCGAGCCCGGTTTGGTTTCCACACCTTCTGCAGGATATTGACCATCTGGAATCGGTTCAGAGCAGGTTTACAAAGTCACTAACTGGAACGAAACATTTGCCGTATTATTTACGACTCAAAGCACTGGGTATTGACTCACGGGAGTTGCGCCGCTTAAAGGCCGATCTTTTACTGGCTTTCAAGATACTGCGTAGTCTGCTGTCGGTCGATCTTCCTTTATTTGAGCTCAACACTGTAAGTTGGACGAGAGGTCACAGCCTAAGACTGAGCATACCTAAGACACGATTGACTTGCCGCAGAAATTTCTTTGCCGTAAGGGTGGTCACCGTCTGGAATTCACTGGAGGAGCACATGGTTATGGCGCCAACGGTACTTGCTTTCAAGCGCCATCTAATGAATATGGATCTGACTCGTTTCCTTAAGAGGCCCCAATTTTGTGGCAGCCATTGATTTTATTTTTCTTTGCACTGGACATGCAGTCACCGCATCAATCTTTTTTTCCTTTTTTACTGTATCAACTTTTTATTGACAATTGACCTAATCTGGTCAGGCTCTTTATCTTTTTTAGGCTAACAGTTAGTGGCTATTCAGCCCTTGTTAGTCCTGTTGCTCCTGCAACGAATATTTATTTATTTATTATTTATTTATTTATTATTTATAAGCTGCTCCACCTTGTTTACATTTTACCCGCAGTTGTTTTAGACATCCGTGCGCGCCATCTGAATATTTAACTTGAGTATAGACTACTATAATTAAAAAAAGGTTTAATAAAGTTCAAATTCCCGGGTAGGCTATCTGTATTACTGTGTATTCTGCTTTAAAACTTGGTCCACCAGAAGACCGCAACTCGGGTAAAATTTTAGATATTAACTCACACTAATAGCGCGTTTGGAGACTCAACTAGCAATTCCCCGAGCAGAAGTCTGCGCCGCGATGGGGACATTCTTAATGATATACGACGAGTTGGTAACCGTGTAATTATGTCGTTTGGGGAGAGGAAATGTACACTTGAAGCTGACGTCACGCTTTTTATGTACATATACAGGGTGTAACAAAAGGTTATGTCCATGCTTGGGTGACTAATTCCTTGCGTCAAACTAAGAACATAATTCCTATAAACATTTGGCCAAAAACGTTTTATTCTTTAGTTATCGCATGAATTAATAACCCAAATTTCAACTTCTTTCCTCCCACCCACCCACTCCCACTATCTGGCGATTGCAAACACAAAGCAGAATAGGAAGTTAGTGAACGAAGATAGTGAAAAAACTGTTAAACAGTCAAAGTCAGACTAACAGAAAAATATCTCTTGCCCAAACAATTGTCCTAGAAGGGGAGCAACCATTGTTTGAAATTGTCGTTAGTCGGTGTTAATGTAGGCCTGACAATACCATAGTGGTTTTAATCCCGTGAACAGATGCACGGCAGAAACTTAAAAAGAAAAACATCTTGAAATAAGAAAATCTAAAACAAAACACACAAGGGTGAAAAAAAACCCGCCAAGTTTCAGCCATCACTATAGTAGTGATTTCAGATTCAAAATGGCTGTCACTAAGTTGCTACATTAGTTGGCAAGCAAGTTTTTGATTTAACGTTTGAGGTAATAGTCGGTGGGATTAGCTTGACAACTATTGCTACTTGGTTGCAGCCATTTTTGGTTCTGATATCACTATTTTGATTGGCTGAAACTTGACGGGTTCTTTTCACCCTTGTAGGTTTTGTTTTAGATTTTCGTATTTCAAGACGTTTTTCTTTTTGAGTTTCTGCCGTGTATCTGTTTACGGGATTAAAACCACTATGGTATTATCCGGCCTACGTTAACACTGACTAACGACAATTTCAAACAATGGTTGCTCCCCCTCTAGAACAAATGTTTGGGTAAGAGATATTTTTCCGTTAGTCTGACTTTGACTCTTTAACAGTTTTTACACTATCTTCATTCACTACCTTCCTATTCTGCTTTGTGTTTGCAATCGCCAGTTAGTGGGAGTCGGTGGGTGGGGGAAAGAAGTTGGAATTTGAGTTATTAATTCATGCGATAACTAAAGAATAAAACGTTTTTGGCCAAATGTTTATAGGAATTATGTTCTTAGTTTGATGTAAGGAATTAGTCAGCCAAGTATGGACACAACCTTTTGTTACACCCTGTATACAGGGTGATTCATAAAGTACTAAAAAAATAGGCCTATGAATGTAGGCCTATAATATGTAGGCCTATAAGTTGAAGGCCTATAAAATGTTAGCCTATTCTGTAGGGGTGCCAAATTTATAAGCACATGAAACAAAAACCTTTGTTCAGTCTAATGAAGGCTTGCTATTGTGCATCCCTGGAATTATTTCTGTGGATCTCCACCTGCAGTGACGGCGCCAGGGGTGGGCCACGGCCCCCCTAAATATTTCACGGTCCCCCCGCCGCCCCCCCCCCCCCCTTAAACCCCAACACACAGGTCACCATCAGAAAATTAAATAATAAAAAAAACTTGCAGGCTTAACTTGAAATCAAATGAATAAACAGAGCTTTATTATTTAAAAAATTTTAATTTAGGTATATCTTTTAGCAATTTTGAAATATATGTGCAGCCTAATTTCTTTTGTGTGTTTTTGGGGCTTATTTTACAAATAAATTGTACTGTAGTGAATCTTAGGTTACGATCAGGTTGAATTAAACGGAATAAAAGTGCCTAATGTGGTTGCCTTGAAAAAAAATCCTTGGCCCACTCTGTTTTCAGATGTTCCCTCTGTCGCCCCCCCCCCCAAAAAAAAAAAAATTCAGTCCTGACGCCGTCACTGTCCACCTGCACTTGGCGGGGACGTTTTGTAATTGTGCTGTAGCAAATTACGTGTTGTCCGGTCGTATACGTGTAGTATTACAATTCCGTCGTTGCCACCTTCTTGGAACGTAGAAGTTGAACGTTAGGTTGGAAGAACGCGTAGGCCTGTGAGACATGCCCCCGAAGTATACTATTGAGGAGACGATTGAACTAGTCCTGCTTTGTGGCATGGAGGGAGCCAGCTTCCAAACCATTGCAGCAGTTATTGACCAACTTCACGCCCGCTATCCAGACAGATTTAGTCCATGTCATACAACGTAGTTAATAATTTGTTGATGGTGATGCCACATTTCCACGCCGTCTGCCAATGACTGACGAGGCCCGTATTTCATTACACGTATTCCCTAACAAACAGAACACACGTAAAAACAGCATCAAAAACCCACTTTACACAATTGAGGGACACTACCAACATAATCTCAATACGAATGTATGGTGTGGATTTGTGGGTCGACGGGTGATAGGACCTTTCTTCATTGATGAACCACTAAATGCTTAACGGTATTTACAGCTGCTCCAAGACGAGATTCAATCATCCATCGAGAAGGAAGCCACTTGCCCATATTAATACTGTATGCATGGTATCAGCACGATGGGACTCCTCCCCACTTTGGACGCAATGTACGGGAGTGGTAGGATCAGACATTTGGTGGCAAGTGGATTGGGAGGGGAGGAACAGTAGAATGGTAACCCAGAAGTCCGATCTAACCCCTCCTACGGGGCTATCTGAGGAACAGGCTAGGAGCAACACTACATCACCCGGGGAACGTCAAGGAGCTAATATCTATAGTGTCCGCGGCCTATCTTGAGTTCGCCCCAGAACGAACACAGATAATAGAGTGTATATTTTTGGTAGCAAAATGCCTTGTTGATATCCAAGATGGTTACAAAAACAATGGCGGCCGTCGATTAAAGCCGCCTCCTCCAGGAAGACGTAGCCGCTCATAAAATACCTGCAGGACTCAAGATGCGCTGCGCACACAATAAAGTTTATGTCCGACATCTAAGCAATGTCGGCGTTCAATCTGGCAGTTACGTTGTTTTTTTAGGCTAGCTTAAGCAAGCTACATTGCACTACGGTTGAAAATATCAACACATTTCATAACGTTTCAGTTATACGGGTTCAAACCCAGAGTTCAGTAAATTCATTAAATTTGACTCAATTGTTTAGAGGTTTGTAAAGTTTTCGGTTTCGCAATCCAAATGCACCGCAATATATGAATACGGTTGGAGATATCAACGAATTTCAAACCTTTTCGGTTACTCAGTTCAAATCCTGGGGGTTTCACAATAAAACATTGCACAAAGTTAATGAGGCAGAATATTAGATGAGTTCACTGGGCTTGTAGCTTGGGTACAGTAGGGGATGCTATACCTGTTGAACACATTTTATTTTATTGGGGGGGGGGTGCAGGAACTGCTACCTCATTCGTAAATGACGGGCTTACCACTGGTACAATAACCTAAGGTGCAGTCTACAAAATTTGGAGTAATCGTATGAACATCATCAATTTAGTAGGTCTATTATAGGCCTCACGTTTTATAAGCCTGCATTTCATAGGCCTTCGTCTTACAGGCCTATTTTTCAGTACTTTATTAATCTCCCTGTATATATGTACAGAATGTCTCAGAAGTCCCGAACCAGGTAGGCCTATATGGTATAGGCCTATACTACACCCAGAGGAAATTCCTGGGTTCGAGTCCTGGGTTTACTGCGAGTGAACGCCTATTGTGGAAGACATTTGCTACTCCCATTAGGTTCGTGTTTTGCTCATAGTTTGCTGATTTGAACACCTTAGGCCTAATATTGTATAGGCGTACATCGTATAGGCCTATACCTAGTTCAGGACTTCTGAGACATACTGTATATATATACATATTAAGATCGTAGAAATCAAGATAACTACGTGTAAGCACTGCTTTAAAGAGTTAAGGAAGAACCGGTACAACGCGGCACCGCACGTTTGGTAGGGGGAAGCTTTTCAGGACTGCATGCTTCTCGAAGGGGCTGCCTCGAGACCGCCTTTAGCCTTCTTTATTTCCGTGAACAGGAAACATGGATATGGAAGAATATAATAGGAGTGATCGGCAGAAAAGGGGAAGGAGATCATTAGCCATAGGGGGAGGGGGATTTGAGACACATGATGACTGATATAGTTCCACGAACATGAACATGGAGGAATATGCCGGAAGTGGTCACAGAAAGAGGGGAGGGGGAGTATTACCGGTGGGGTGGATGATTGGAGTCGCAGGATGCGCTGATTGAGTGAGCGAAGCAAACGAAAATCAGCGTTTATTAACCAGTATGCGCAAATATAAAAAAAAATCGTTCATATGTGTGTGTGTGCACACGTGTAAAAACGTAACAAGCCAAATGAAACTTAAACGATAGGTAGAGTTTTGGACAGTCACATTACGATTTTTGATAAGTTAAGACGCTGAACTTTGATTTTAGATGACGTTAGAATTTCAGAGGGAATACAATTGTCTGAAATATGTTTTTTGCTGGTGACTGGCTTTCAACTATATATGCTACATTGAGCAGTTTTGTTAACTCACCATACAGTTCAAAGACCCTGTAATATGTTTCACTGTTATCTGTAGCGTCCGGACCACTGCATTGTGACTGAGGTTGGCGGTTACGACCAAGCTGTCGACGCGCCGTTAAGCCTCAGCCCCCCCCCTCACTCATCCCTCCCCCAAGCGTGGGAATAGACGAGTTTTGGTTGGGATTTGCAACTAACGCGTGAGGCATACGCAGTCTTCCATCACTAAGGAAGCCGGCGTGACGTCATTATTGCGGTCGTGTCCAACGGCAACAGTGAAAGAAATGCCAAAATTTAAGTATTTACTTCATGACAAATAGGCTTGTCTCTTAACCCTTAATCTAACCCAGCTTGGGCGACTGCTAATGGGAAATCACAGTATTTTAAAAGCACATAAATCCCTCCGTCCTGGCCGCTTTACTCATACGTCAGCTGCGCTAAAATATAGTTCACACGACCGCGGCTCGCATTGCTCTACGAAGCAAACATGACGTCATATCCGACGCTAGATCATACTCATTTCGAAGCGGCGACATGTGACACGTCGTACGAATGCTAAAAGGTAAACAAACACTGTCACAGATGACTGCACGTTATGATCATCAATGTCTCCTGTCTGTTGCTGCGGTAAAATACCCACACGTTAGTTTTATTTGAACAAAGTTGAGCAAGTAAAAGATCCTGTGGTCTTTATTCTGCGTTGATGTCGAAATTTACGTCCTATCGTTGCCGACTGTGTTACGTGTATTAATTTATTGGTGTATTCAAGGAGGCATGCTTATGTACAGGTCATTATGTATTGCTTGGTGGGGGAGGGGGGGATAATCTCGGGGGCCCCCCGCCCTTCTTCGTACAGTAAGTTTATGTCCCTGCGACCGATCTCATTTTTTCCTCCCGACCGTTATTTTTCCCCTTGCAGCCTAATAAATTGTGACTTCAAGTTTTAGTATTTATGCGGGCATCAAACACGGCGTTACTGTACAGAAACAGCCTAAATAAAAGGCATAAAATTGGGTTTGTTTTAAGTGTACCTTAAAAAAAAAAAAGCTTCTCCCGACCGACCCTATAGTTGTAATTTAATTGGTACTGCAGCTAAACGTTTTGCCCTTAGGCCGTATGTCTGCTACGACAATTTACGTCTGAAACTCAATCCGCAATTTAATTTCTTCCCCGCCTTTCGTTTTGTCCATCACCGTGTCAGGATCCTGCCCCGTCCCTTCTTTCCTAGTTTCTTGCGGTAAACATAAGATAAACCTAATCATCGATCCATTTCTCGTTTTGCCCTTTCTTTACCGATACGGTGTAGCAAATCTACTTGGTGAAAAGACAAATGCGTCCATCACTCGACATTTCTCCTGATAAACTCAGAACAAGGT
Source organism: Lithobius niger (assembly GCA_023313725.1). Taxonomy (NCBI): domain Eukaryota; kingdom Metazoa; phylum Arthropoda; class Chilopoda; order Lithobiomorpha; family Lithobiidae; genus Lithobius; species Lithobius niger. The sequence continues at coordinate 6,774 of JAHWFP010188069.1, read as the reverse complement.
TAACTGGGATAGAAGCTGCGTGCCTCGACTAAGGCAGCTACTAACTATCTCACTTGGCTTTTGCTCAGAAGTAACAAGTCACGTGACTTGAAGTGCACGAAGAGTCCCTACGTCAGAGCTTCGGTGCTGTCAACATCTCGTGACGTCACCGTTAAAAGTAGCCCGAGAAGCTTTCTAGCGGGAGTGAGATGCTCTTCGGACCGATTGGTAAAAAAGAAGCTTACTAGCGTACACGTAGCCACATCTGTCATTGGGATCGTACCCTTAGACGGATCAAGTAAAAGGTAAATGAATTCATATAAAACTATTTCCGGTAATGTACCGAGGAAAACAGTTAAAATATACCGGAGGGAGGTATGTGCCTTTAATGCATATGTGAAATCACAACAATGCTCTGTAAAATCGGCAATGTAATGGGGGCTGCCTTAGCAACTTATAACGCAAGTTTGCAACAATCCGACAAGTCATGATAGCTTAGTGGCTAAAGCAGTTGACATGTAATCAGAGAACCGCGGGTATTCAGAGAATCCTCCTATATCCCTGCAGAAGGCACGGATACTCATCTATACTTACAAAATTGCTTTGATAACCCTACCAGGAAGCTTTTCTCCAACGTATCAACAAACCATACACAAACTCAGTTGGGGGGGGGGGATATTTGTGTGCCTTAGACGCCCAAGCTGCTCCACCTTGTTTACATTTTACCCGCACTTGTTTTAGACATCCGTGCGCGCCATCTGAATATTTAACTTGAGTTTAGTTTACTAGAATTCAAAAACGGGTTTGGAAAATTAAACGGGTTTTAGATATTAACTCGCACTATTAGCGCGTTTGGAGACTCAACTAGCAATTCCCCGAGAATAAGTCGGCACCGCGATGGGGTCATTCTTAATGATTTACGACGAGTTGTTAACCGTGTAATTATGTCGATTGGGGAGAGGAAGTGTACACTTGAAGCTGACGTCACGCTTTTTATAAACCTAATTGATTCCAAAGGTCGTGGGTTCGATTCCCCGCAGCCTCAGGCAGTCAGTCTGACATATAAGTCCAAAAGGCAACGTAAATAGGTTTGCATCCGTATTTACTTAACATGCGCTTTGACATCGAGTCCGCCAATTATAGCTAATAGACTTCCTTGACGTATATAACTCAATGAAATAATAATATTCGGCCGTCGCCTTAACCACTACAGGAAAACACGAACCGTAAAAAAAACACAAAAGGATTTCGTTAACGACATACATTAGCTTCATTTAAAATATTCTTAGACACCATTTTGCATGCACGAATAGGCCTACTCTCGAACCAAATTCTCGTTTGGTTGCTACTTACGAAATGAAAACGATAGGTAAAAAAAAATTAGGCCTAAAACTCACGTTGCCACGGCAACATCAATCTCCATACCGCTAAAATCATACACGTTTCGCTCCTGACTGCAAGAGTTCACCAAACGGTTATTAAAAAATCCACAAAGTATGTAATTTTCAGGGTATAAATTTCCCCCTTCATCACAATAAAAGCACCAGATGATCAACAGACTTTAGCTTAATGTTTCAATGCTACCCTCCATCTTGAAAACAACGCACTGGCCCTCATCTGGTGTTTTTATTGTGACCAAGGGGGAAATTTACCCCCTGGAAATTAAATACTTTGTGGATTTTTTATGACCGTGTGGTGAACTCTTGCTGTCAGGAGCAAAACGTGTATGATTTTAACCTCTTCTACCACATTCAAATTTGAAATATCTCCATACCACGTTGTGCCAATGAATAGGCGTACCCTTGAACCCAATTCTCCGTTATGTGCTACTTACGAAATTAAAACGGCAGGTAAAAATTAGGCCTAAAAGCTGATGAATACGCTTAAAATCTAAAACTAGGCCTAAATATTTACACATTTTTAACCGGTAATTGTGTTTGTTACTACTTTTAGCTTGTACAATAGCGATCGCTGTTGCAGTGCGTGAAAGAGGTGTGCTCCTCAATATTTTCGTCGAAAAAGTGCCGAAGTGGTGGAAGTGCGCAGAAAACCGGTTGCAACTAACTAGTCGTTGCAGCCGCTTGTTTTAATGTTGTTAGTATTAAGATTGCTCGGAGGAGCAGTTATTAGTTTATTGTGTCCGCGACAGGTTGACCTTCAGTCTCCAATTGTGCACTCGTCTGTTGTTCACATGGAATTAGCCCTTTTGCTAATTGAAATTGATCTGAGAAACCGATATCATGCAAACTATGCGTCAACCAAACAGTCTCAAGACGCTGTGGACAGACAACACCACTGCGCTCTATCTGCCATGAATTGTGTACTTTCGTAAATTTCGTGCCTGGGCAGTTTATAAGCGTGAAAATGTTCACCTTGAATTGTGTGCCGCAGTTACACAATTCATGTGAAAGCTGAGTTGGTACCCAATGTTGTATTTCTTTAGTCGGTGCCTTATAACTTGGGTTGGGAGTATATGTTTGTCCCTCCGCTGCGTTCAAAAAACCAAAACTTGCTCATTATGCGTTTCATCATGGCAAACACATTACTATCTTAAACAAGCAAACCTGGCGCGCCTTGCTTAAACCAAATATTATTCTTGAGAAAACAGCAGGCCGCCGAAATCGACAAACACAAATCGGTCGACATCGAAGAACTAAAAATTTGACCAAACAAACATTTATCTTAACTTCAGGTGATGGGAAAGGGTTCTCAACGTCAGATTGTCCAGACGGCGATGTTTAATATTATTCGGAAATTCTGTTTTCCTTTTGTTGTTGTTGTTGTTGTCTGTGTG
>JAHWFP010188068.1:0-12177 GCA_023313725.1 Lithobius niger | reverse complement strand
ATAATCATGAGCGTTATTGCTCCAATTTGCTCTGCAACTCTTGAGCTGGGTCCACCTTGCTTGTTGTGCAATTTGTGAGGGATTTTCGTAACTGACTGTTACTGTTGCGTTGATATGTTTCTTTTACTCCTACATACTTTTACAACGATTTGTGTCTATTTATTTACACCCTTCTGTTCCCTCGGACGAGAAGAAGGGTTGGGGAAGGGGAGTCGCTGGCACAGCCTTTGTATCAAGTTTGAATACTATGACATGGCACGGTGTAGGACACTGCATGCTCCCCTCCCTCTGACCTGGCTAATCTTGCTCCTTTCATTCTGAACTGAAGGATCTGTAATGCTGTACCTCTTGAGCCAGATGCTCCACTCCTCTTAAGCTGAATGATCTGACTGAAGATTCGGCTAATCACTGCACCCCTTCAACCAGATGTTACTCTTCTCGTAAACTGGATGTTCCTCTTCTCCTGAGTTGGATGCTCTGCTCTGCACGTCTTGAGCAAGATGGTACACTCTGCTCCTCTCCTCCTGAGCTGGATGCTACACTCCTCTATTCCATCCCTCCTGAGGAGAATGATCCACTCTTCCCTTACCTAGACGCTCCTCTCCTCCTGATCTAGAAGTCCTGCTCTGCACCTCTTGAACAGGATGCTACACTCTGCTCCTCTCCGCCTGAGCTGGATGCTACACTTCTCCTAAGCTGAATGCTCTACTCTGCTCCTTCCGAGCTGCTTGTCTCTACTTCATCCCTCCTGAGCTAGACGATCCATTCTGCTACTCTTGAGCTGGATACTCTACTCTGAGCACACCTCCTGAGCACAAAGATCTGCTCTGCACTGACTGAGATAGATGCTATTTCCCTCTTCTCCTGAGCTGGATGCTCTGCTCTACTCTGTCCCGCTTGGGCTGGGTGATCCATTCTGCTCTGTACTTCTTGAGCCGGATGCTTTGATTTGCACCCGTTGAGCTGGATGCTTCACTCTGCTCCTTTTGTGCTGGACGCTTCACTCTGCACCTCTTGAGCTGGACATGCTGCTCAACTCCTCCCAAGCTGGGCATTGCGTTCTGCTCGACACCTCTTGAGCTGGATGCCATTTTCATCCTAGGCTGGATGCTCCATTCACTCCTATCCTTCTGAGCTGGACACTGTGCTGTACACTCTTGAGTACGCTGCACTGTGTACCTTGAGTTGACCAAACTGCTCTGCTTCACGTGTACTGAGCTGGACATTCCACATAGCTCTGCACCTCTTCAGATGGACTTTCAGCTTCCTGAGCTGAGTACTTTCCTCCCGAGTTGAACGTCTGCTTCTTCAAAGTTGTATACTCCACTCTGCCTCTTTTCCTGAGCTGTCCCAGAACTCCACTCTGCTCTGCAGCTCTTGGTAGAATGCTCCACTCTGCTTGACTCCTTTTGAACTGGATGCTGCACCTGCTCTAGTCTTCTCAATGGATTCACCACCCTACTACAGTCCATCTGAGTTGCACGCTTCACTCAGCTCTGCTCCTTCTAAGCTGGACGCTCTGTTCTGTTCCTATCCATCTGATATGGATGCTCGCTCTGCTCGGCGCCTCTTCAGTAAGCTGGACACTCCACTGTGCATTTTTATTAGGACATACTGTTCATTTTCATTTCTCCTGAGCTGGACATTCCACTCGGGACTGCACCCATTCATAAGGACTTTCAGCGCCTCCTGTGCTATATGCTCCACTTCACTATGCTCTATTCGTTACCTGTCCCGAAATTTCACTCTGCTCTGCACCTCTTGATAGAATGCTACACCTGTTGATCTGGATGCCCCACTCTATTCTATTCCTCCTCATTTATACGCTCCTCTCTGCTAAGTTTGAAGTTTCATTCTGCTTCATGTCTCTTTGAGCAGGACGTTCTGCTCGTCCTAAACTGGATGCTCATTCTCTACTCCTCGGTATACAGTGTGCCTGGACTGGCGGTGGCACTGCTATCAAATGGCAGCTGTAAAGCAATGCATAAAGCTTTGATATTGCCTTGATCCCACCATCTAGCCAACTTGAGTTGAGAGAAGGCTTATCGGTTTCTTGGATTTTCCCTCTGGTGTGCTTCATGTTGTATACTTCTGACTTGCTGGCTGTGCTGTATTGTCGTTGTTCAGATATTGTTATCAGAGGCCAATGATCTGAACTTCAGAAGCTGGATTATCAGGCTGAGAGAAGGTTTTTGCCTTCTGTAGTAGTTCGCTTTCTGCTCCTTCACCATTCCTGGTCTAACCATAAAGCTGTGCTGTTGGCAGCTCTTCCTCAACTAGCAACCTTACAAGTGAACTTGGTCTCTTTCAGTCTGCATTCAAGCTGTCCACTGAGATAGTTTTCTGTGGTACAAAGGTGGCCACCATTCCACAGAATGTTTATGATTATTATTCTCTACGTCATTAAAAACGTACGATGTGTATGTGTGTGTGTGTGTGTGTGTGCGTGTACCTCTACTCCTCTTGAACCAAGGCACCTACAAAGATGAGAGTTGCACTTCCGTTATACTTATTTTTCATCGCTGCAACATGATTTTATGACCCTGAAATACGCATACAACTGCCCTGAAAACTACTCATGGCGTCATTTCCCTAACACTCAACATGTTAAGTCCTTCTGGGCATGGTACGTTTGGGTCACCAGCACCCACAGGTTTGTCCAAAGTTTGATCAGGCAAATTAATCAGAAAGAAGGTTGGCCTGAACATACTTTGACCTTCCAAAATAAACTTGATCCCGAAATTTTCAAAAACAAAGACTTACATTGACGACGTTTTGCATCTGTATGAAGAAACAGAAACACGACATACAGCTCTCAGAAGCAGTAGGATATCACAATAATTCAACTAACAATGCTATTGCTGTTTTCAGTTTGAATGAATTTAGGATTTTATGTTAATTCATGTTAAAATTATTGGCAAACAAAGCGTCTTGAAACTATAAGTTACGTACTGAAATTCTCTGGAAATCAACTAAACTATGTGAAGTGTTGATCAATACCATGTCAATACCAATAGAGTGGAGCAAAGCGAACAATATTGCTAGTTGTTATTATTATGCTAATGGCAGTAATTTCGATCCTTTTTCTGAATGACGCTTGGCCCCAACCCCTTTCATGATCGTGTTGGGGGCCACACATGCCCCAGATAGGAGACACCTTTTGGTTGTTGCATCACATCCTGGTCGCTTTGTGCCCTAGCGAGCGTTCACAAATTACCTAACGCTGGGAGGTGAAGCAAAGGTTTAGCTAATTTGTTAGTATCAGCTATGAGGCGGGAGGGGGAGTATGACGAAGTTTTATGCAACCCACTAATTTTTAAAAAAATTATTTTTTGCTAAATTTTTTTCTTAATATTTTAGGTAAATTCTTTTAGCTAAACTGTTTTTCCAACTTCTCTTTACAACTTAAAATTTATTTTTTAAATTCCTTTAGGTACTAATCACTGTTTATAAAAACCAATTCATAAAACAAAACATACAGTACGTGGGGAGGTGGTAAGAAAGTTACATATTTTCAGGTGCAGGAGGATCATGAGAAGTGTTACACTGGTGTTACAAAGGAGGGGGGGGGGGCTAAATTTATTTTCAAAAAAAAAAAAAAAAAAAAAAAGAAGTGTTACGTAATTTGTGAATGTTTCTTTAAAAGCAATAGATAAATGAGCCAGTAACGGGGTTGGAAAAAATTCCGTTGACTTACAGAGTAACCTGGTTACAATAGGACTGGCCGAATTTTTCAAAATTTGGGGGCAAAACTTGGTTTCAGTGGACCAAAAAAATCGTACAAATCTTCTTAATGGATTTAGAAGAATATTGCAAAAAAAAATAAAATGACAAAAGAAACAAACACTGTTTTGAATGTTGTTAATATTTTGGGGCAGTTTTGGATTGGTTACCCGAGCATTTGGAAAATTCTCGACACCCGCACAGTTGGATGGAGTCTTTGGACTTCCTGCACTGTCTGGGAGTTTTGTAGTATTATTAAAACAAACGCATTTACCAAAAAGAGTCCGCTTAACACTTAGTTGGGTGGTGAATTTTCGGTAGTTATACTGAACTAAATTTCGAGTCTTCTACCTTTTTCAGCCGCACTGGTTCAAAATGGATGTTGAATTTCAGGAGCATTCTCGAGTCCGCTCAAGTTATGTTGCGTTTGTGTTGCGGTGGTGAACCGCCACCCCATTTTTCTTTTTTTTTTCTCCGCACAGCTTGCTGGCATTCGTGCACCCTCTAGCTAATCCGCCTGTTCATTTCCCCAATATAGATGTAGTTGCAATCTCCACAGTGGACCATATAGACTCCCTCGGACTAAGGAAGTGCAAGTTCCTCCTCTTTGTCTTGCGTAGGGTCTGGCAGGTTCAACTTTTGTGGAGGGTTTGCTTGTAGGCAAGGAATGGGTCGCTTGGTCTTGGAACGTTTGGGATTTGGGATTGGGGCATTAAACATGCATGAAGTCTTGCTACATGAGGAGTTATGCGACATTGTAACTGTGGTAGCTAGCTATGCCACAGCCTCTAGGTATTTGCTACTCAAGGTGTTTAGGATATCTACGAAGGTATGTCTTGCTGCAATGGTAGGGTATTGGCTTTCTGTGATCACTTCTGGGTTTTGTACCCGGTCTTGATTCATTTTGCCATTTCCTGGGTTTCATGGTGCACTTGAGTGTGTACCATTCACTGGTTTGGGTAGTTCTCATGTTTACCACAGCCACTTCATTAGCTTGATTGATTCAGGCCGTACAGGGGTACTTGTAAGGTTTTCTAGGCTGGTAAACTGGTCCAGCATGTTCCATTGGCTTAGGTTTGGTACACTCAGACCTTTTCACTACCAACCTCTGTTTCAGCAAAAAAAAACTCTTTCTTTCTTTTCTTACAGTAATGGACACACACCCGGGATGCACCTGTACTCATGCGTGCTGGATTCTCAGTGCAAAAGTCAAATGACATCTGGTTTTTCCTGTCTCCTTTTAAGTGATTCTAGCACACTGTACATCTTGATCAGCTTTGTCATTTGAATATTATTTCTCTAAACTGTTTGGGTCGCGTTGTCGGGACTGGATACAAGTTTCATTTCTATGGAGTGCATTGCATTTTTTTTTGTAGAAGTATCCTGCATATCATCTGGCTGGGCTCAGCGCTAGTGCAGCCGCCGAGCCATTTTCAGTGAATTGCCTGCCGCTTTCAGCAAGTTTACCCTTGGGGTTCTAGCCATACTTGGCTATTCCCTAGTCTAGCAACTTCTAGGAAATTCAGATTGTGTAGCAGTGTCCTCTCCCTTTAGTTTCTTCTCCAGTGGCCAGCATTAGCCAGTTCCAGGGTACGTTTGTGAGTGAACCATTGTGGCATTTTCACGCTTGAGTCTGTCGTAACACAAGCTTCTTTGGCCAGGCTTGTGCTTGTGTCCAGAAAGTGGTATCTGTATGAGGTGTCCTCAGCGTCACATAGAAGGGTGACCTGGACTGGCAATGTCTCCTGCTTGCTTTCCAGCATAGCTCGGTTTGGGCACTGGTTGACAACATGACTAGAAGGCTTTTCCAAAGAGGGTGACTGCTCTATTATGTGGCTGTCTGCAACCGTATTACTTTATTTGTTCACCCCAGCAATGGTGCCCGCTCCATCACTTACTTCAACGCCAAAGCCACATTACTCAGTCATGGTCCTCAATAAATTGCAATGAAAGCAAAAACCGATGTCGAACCCTGGCTCGAACCAAAGATCCAGACACTCAAAGTTCATCCCAACACGAACTGGATGCTGAACAGTTCCAAGCGAAGAAACAGTCCTGAAGCACGAAAAAGCCAGCAGCACCGTTAATACCACACCGTCTCCTATAACTAGGTGAAAACAGTCTAGTTTTAAGATTTTAGAAGGTCCCTAGTAGAAGCAAGAATTCAACAGATGGTACTTCCTTTCTGAGGAGAGGGGGGAGTGTGTCAGGGTGACAGTCCTCATAGCATTCCGTCCCTGACACCAGCCCCCTTCCCGCTACCAGAGAGAGTGGCCAACCAGAGAGAGTGGCAACAAGGAGACGCCAAATTCGAGTTCTTCAATAAAAGCAGAAAAACCTGTCTCGAACCTCGGCTTTGAGGCCAATGACAAGTTAAATGTGGGGGGTTTAATTGGATAACTGGCATCACATTTCATGACTTGCTCAAGCATGAGCCAAGACCAGCATTACACATACATAGCAACCAAAGGAGACAGCCTTAGGGGCTTTCCAGAGATATGCGTTCTGGCTAAAAACAATGCAGGAGAGGCCAGGTAAGTGTCATGGCAACCCCGCCCCCTCCTGAAGTGCTCTTGCCAGGCTGCTTACAAACAAAGGTCTCCCAAAAGCAATGAACTTCAAATCTCTAAATGGATAATACAAATGGTGAAATGCGATGAAATGCAAGTGTTTTATAAAGTTCAGACTTTCAAAGTCCTTCCTCACACACCACGTGGCTATGCCGGCTTAGCCCCAACTGCTGAAAGTGCGCAGTTGTGCACCACAATTCGAGCACGACTTAGTCATCCTTCGCTTCACGAATTTATTTATGCATTTGCATGATCATCTAGTGACGACCATGTCTTAGTCCATGATTGTGCAGCTCCCATTCTGATCCAAGCAGTAGCGCTTCACTTCACCACCTCCAACATCCGCATACACCGTGAAACAGGATTCATGCCTCCCGCAATGGAGACCATAGACACACAACTGGGTGTGACACGTAGCGGGAAACAGCGAGAGAGCCCATAAATTGGAACGCTGCCTTGCTCCTCTCCATTCCACATTTAAAACTGGCGTCGCACAAGGGCCAGTGTCTCCCGATCTGTGCCGAAACATAGCAGCTTCCATCTAAGGGTCCAGAGTTCGAATCCTTGTTCGGGCGCCAAAATTGTCATGTTCACCTGTGCCTGGATTTATGGGCACGACGGATTACTTGAATCTGAGGTCGACGACAAGGTAAATGTGGGGGTTGAATTGGATCACTGTTATCACATTTCTGGACTTGCTCAAGTATGAGCCAAGACCAGTGTTACACACACTTGTCAACCAAAGGAGACAGCTTTAGAGGCGTACTGGCCAAGGGCAATGAAGGAGAGGCCAGGTAAGTGTCAGGGCAACTGCCTTGGGGAAGGCAACTATGACAAAAAACACCAAACCATTTTATTTTTAGGTTTTAACAATCTAGACCATCAGCTCCGCTTCAAGGTCACTCTAGCTTATACTCCATTAGTACAGAGAAAACTAATGGCCTAATATAAACAAAACAAAGCAGAACGAATAAATCGTTGGTTTTAAGCTGTTGCTTACTTCCTATCCCCCTTATTCCAGAATAAATGCCTCAGGACCTGTCATCCTAAACAACAATGTATACAATTTTAGTACCGGTTGGTCAATTCAAAGCATGATTGACTTCAATTGTGTAACGGTTGGTCCTCTTTGATTGTACTTCATTGCATTTTTCTGGCAAAAATAGTTCGCAAATCATTGTGTTTGTTCTACTCCCTACACTTTTTTTTTATTACGTGTTTCGAATAAGCTTCCCCCCCAACCCCCACCTATTACTGTTCTTGTAGTGCAACAATACAATTCTAAAATGGCGTCTTTGCTTAAAAATTATCGAAAGTGCATTAACAGATACGGTATACGATCTGGGTTAATAAGGAACATTTCCATTTTTTTTTTAGACGTAATTTTCCTTACTTTGTTATCATTACTCATCCGTCCATGCAAAGTTGGGCGAAAAAGTCATCGACCTCAACTGCACAGTGCCGGTGTTAAGAAAGCGCGTTTATTGTATTATTGAAACAAACGAATTACAGTATGAGAAAAAAAAAAAAAAAAAAAACTTACAGTAATATTAAATCAAAAGTGAGAAAATAAAACCAAAACCAACACACATACTACCCACGTATTAGAGAACTACAGCTGTCGTTCTCTAATCTGTGATACTACCAGCACGGCAATTTCAAACATTACAAATTTAAAGCCGGTAAAAAAAAAATTAAAGCCAGTGAACAAATTTAATGTTTCGGAAAAACACCGCACAATAAATGATTAATTTTATTTTTACAATCAATATTTAAACCATAGTTACGGGAAAAAAGAAAGAGACTTGTCAGAAAATCCATAGTCAGCATAACGTTGTCATGGAAACGAAAGGCCGCTGATTTTAGCAGTACCCACTCCCCGGAAACCAAACCACGATGCGCCAAAACATTTACTTGAAATCTTATTCCAAGGTTAACGATGTATTACGACGCCAAAATGCTGTTTTGGTAGCCTAATGGTAAACTTTCCCACTCAAAAAGTACAAGTTTCTGACCGCATGACATAATAAAACGGGCCATCCCAGGTCGTCAACAGACACAAGTCAGTGTTTTCTCCGTACCAACATGTCGCCAACCAAATGTCCAAATAAGGAAAAATCCCCTTTTCCCGTCGCTGATTGGCTGCCATTCACCAAGATTTTCACGTGACTTGAATGGCATGTTACGGGCCAAATCACTCCCGGTGACTCACCTCTTACTGGCCCTCTTCAACCCACTAGTAAATAGTACGCTTTAATAAATGGTGCACAATAAAAAATAAGACTCACTGTAGGCATATTTTACGTTTCGCATCTACATTCTGCACAAAAATCAAATAAATCTAAATTCATGAATACGAAAACATGCAGTTAGAGCAAACGAACCGTTCTTTTCACTGCAGTGCCGTTGGATGAACGAAGGCTCTCTATTGGGCGATAAGCTGCCGGCACACGTCAGCACATTGACGCGTCAACCAATGATAAAGCTTGTAATAAAAAGAGCAGGGCGCGTAGAGATCTGGCTTATTTTTTACGAGGTTCAGCGACTAGCCTTTCCCTTTGTAACTGCAGACATAAGCGGAAATCGTTTGAGACTTGTGAGGGCCAGTATAAGGGATAAACTTGCTCAGGTGTCAACATGGTGAGTAAAAAGAATAGAAGATTAAGTTTATGAAGTGTGGGTGAAACAAACGGGACGCACAAAAAGAGGGTGAGAAGTATAAAATCAATGCATTTGTGGATCGGAGTTTTGGTAAAACTGCGTTAACCCCGGCGACGCCATCTTGTATCGCAGTCAAACGCGGTGAAAATGGGGGAAGGTGTTGCAGTAAGATGACACGTCCTCACAAATGGATTGAAATAAATACTCCCTGATCGGTCAAGTTCGAAGAATAATCCATGGAAGCTTAGTGCAAAGCATCTTGTCCTCGACATGGGACTTTTTGAAGAATGGCAGTGCGTAGGCTTAAGAGCCATGCTCTCTCCCGATGTCTGTCTGTCACTCTCGGCTACCTCGAGTTCTTATTTGAGAACTAACTCCCGATTTGTCCTCAAAACAATCCGGCAAAGACCTGCGTCGAAAAAGACGAAAATGCAACAATGGTTGGACACGGGACCTTTAAATGGACGGCTGTGAGTGCGCACAAAATGCCAAGTCATCACGATTTGACGTCACTAAAATTGGTGGGGAGACTCCGCAAGAAAAGGTTTATTCCTAAATATAGTAACCCGAATTTAACCGTGTTCTGGCCCGAATAGAATTTAGACCGGGACAAGTTTTATCAGTATTATACGCTAACTGGGAAGTTGATGCCGGTAATTGAATTGTGTTTGACGCATGTATTGTGTAATTGAGTTAGCTGACTGTGGGTAATGACCGGTGAACAAATTTAATACAGGCCGGCCGGTCTAATTGATTAGGTGTGTGTGTGTGTGTGTGTGTGTGAAAATCTGTTAAATTAAATTAACATGTCGCTTCAGAAAGACATGCATGTGAGATCATGGAAAATATCAATTGAGGGTGATACGGTCAAGGAGTCAGTGTTGATTGATAAGGAAGTGATTGATATTGCACTTGCAGGTCAATATCATTGTCTTGGGGCTTATTTAAACAGATTGTGATAAATGAGCTATTGTCTAGATAGTAGTTTTGCAACAAGATGTAGGTGTGTGTAATTTAGGAATTTGGCTTACCGGAAGAATAGTGACTCCTCTCCGATTAGCTTCTCGTTGGGCTAGAATGATGTAAAATGATCAGCTGAACAACATTTTCCCATAACATTTTTGGGGCAAAGGCTTAGTTTGGCCGTCAGAAATTAATGAAAGCCGTACTCTAGCACTGACAGACGTACAGCGTTCCATGTTCCCAGCTGACATCTTTTTCCCGTAAAAAGTTCAGATAAGTGGGTTTTTATTGTCAGTTTAGTTTGGTTTTGTTGTTATTGTCGTTAGGTTAGGTTAGGTTATAGGTACCGGCTTCTGTTTGGCGTTTCACTTGTAACGAACTGGTTGGGGTTTGGCGTTTCAATTGACGGACTTTGGCCCAGTTGATGCTTTCCTGCGCGACGCCGTTTGCCTCGAGCCTGTCTGCCGGCAACAAGATGGCGTCACAGCCTACCTCCCGTAATGCTAACTTTGGACCTAAACCACGGCCAAACGGTGCGTTTGCCCCAAAAATGGAAGAGGAAAACATTATTCAGCAAGTAATTCTTAGTCCATTAAAAAAAAAAAAAAAAAAATCGGACGGGAGTCATTATTCTTCCGGTGTTCCCATTTAACCATTCTGCGAAATACAGTAACCTACTGTAACTAAAGTGATCAAATACTCCTCTCCTATCCATACAAACTCGTAAATAAATGTAGGCACTGAAGCTACAAATCGCCACTTGTTGACAGCTCAGGGTAAAAAAAAACGTCCAAGTAACCTTCACCATTGTCTGTCGCCAAATGCCGAGGGAAATTCAGCCATTATCAACTTGATTTTTATCCCTACTGGCCAAAATGGTGACTGATTAAGAACCTTGACACTGAAATTGTCATATCTCGGGAACCGTATAGCTAGAAACGAGCGGTTTGCGTCGTTGTATGCAGAATTAACAATGGCCATCCAACCAAGCATTTACTACAGTTACTAGCCTCTTTACCTGATTGGAGAGTTGGATATTAAAAACAATATTTAAACATTACGTAGCAAAATGCAGACTGTTATTCTTCAAGGCGAGTTAATTTTAATATTAGCCTACTGGCCAAATGGTGGTGAGCGTCGCACAATTCATTTGTGAAGGTTGCATTTAAGTGTGACTAGTTAGTCTCAAGGTGCAATACACTGATTTCCGCTTAGGGGAAATATAAGGGCCCCTACCCAATCTGTACCTCCTCTTGCTATAATTACCTCAATTGATCCGCGGTAGGCCTACCACCTCTTTTTTTTTTTTTTTTTTTTTTTTAAGGCAAAGGCTTCGTTTGGCCCTAAAAAAATTACTGAATATTGGGACTCAGCGCCACATCCTCTTGTTCCCCGCATTTGCAGATTTTCCTTCACACAGGTCGTAGTGTCGCCTTGCACAGTTGGGGAGGAGCTCCATAATATTCTCATGTTTCCTGGTTTCATGTTACAAGACCATTCATTGGGCCAGGCTGCAGAGATATCTTTCTGTCATAATTATGAGCATGGGCACAATCCTTCCAACAAGGCACAGGACATGTTCACATTCAAAACTATTAAATAACGCTTTCTGTCCTCTCCGCGCACGCCAGCACATTGGCGCTGAAACAAGGTGGCCAGTGTGCACTGGCATGAAGAAAGTTTAATGTGTGAAATAGTGAGTGTGCCATGATTGACACTATATCGAAGGAATTTTATTTGGGGGCAAAACAAATAAAGTGGAATTGAAGTTGTGACATGGTTTTACTTGGTACTTTTCGTAGAGTCGAGGACAATTTACGTGACGTAGTGGATGCCACTGCCATGGCTGCTTGCTTTAAAGGGCTAAAATTTCTCGGCACTTTCTATTGATTCGTTCAGTCATTGGACATGGCACATGTTTCGGATGTCAGCGGCGGCATTGAAAGATCTGTTAAGCAGATTTCCATAAAGTATTCTTACTAAAACGAGCAATTTGTCCAAGTCAGGTTAGAACAGAATTGCTAGCCAAACCCTGTTCAGACTTCCTTGTGATTGTTCCAGTTAGCAAAATTTGAAACCGAATACCAGAACCATCCAATCCTAGTTGGTAATTTTTTTTACGGCAAGTTTGTAATCTGCAATGGAAAATGGTACAATATTGTTATGGTAAATCTTTTAAAATGTTTTAACATGCAGTGGTATGTTAGTTTTTGGGGTCACTTAACTATTTTTTAGTTACCAGACCACTGTCTTGCCACTT
>JAHWFP010188067.1:34805-74445 GCA_023313725.1 Lithobius niger | reverse complement strand
CCCCCCCCCCCCCGCGGGGGGGGGTTAGCGTGGGGGTTGGGGACAGTTAAGACTGTTGGGAAGTCTCGGGGGGAGGGCGTGTGGATGGACGGGGTGGGATGGCCCGAATTCGAAGGGGATGCGACATCAAGCAAAACAACGATCCTTATGTTGAACTAACAGTCTGTGTTTGTTTTAAAAAAAAAAACGAACATATTTTGATTTAAAATGCGTTGGTGAGTGTTTAATATGTTGCCAAGTGCGTGCAGATTGTTTGCAAGGCAGCAGTAGGCATGCCGGCTTTCTTGATACTCTACACCATTGTTCAGCAGAATAATTTCCATGATTGTTTGACGTTTTCGAAGAAAACAATGAATATGAAAATTGACGAAATATAAACAGACACTCGCCGTATCATCCGGGGATTTGGTGAAACTTCTTTTGTGGACATCTAAACAAAACCATGTCAGACGTCATGTGGCCGGGATTCGAACCTGGTTCTTCCAATACAAGTCGACTGCCGTAACTGCATGATGGCACATGAAATATTTCGGATAGATGTCCGCACACTGCTCTTTACTGTAGTCCCCGGATGCTACGACGGGCGTTTGCTTATATCTTCTCACTGCAATTTCATTTCCGTAAACTGATGCAACTTCGTAGAATAAAAATAATAAATTGGACCAACAGTCCCGATTTGCATCACACATAACCATATATACTTAACCCATGTTTTCCCTTGTAGTTCACAATGTTAGGCGTTTTAAGGGTAAAACAAAATAAAAGGTATCCAACATCAGGGCTTGTCAGAATGGCGGTTGGTCAGATGCACTCAGTTTCAAGCTTCACATATTCTGGTAGTGAGTTTCCGGCAGTTCCGATTGGGAAGGCTTCTCGTTGGTACAAAGTGCGACCCCCCACACTTCAGCATGCACACTACTAGAGATAAGAGAAGTTTTCGACCATAGTTATCCCTTGGAAGGAAAGCGTCTCCAAAGTACCCTTATTTTCTCAGTTTTATAAGACGTGCCCGAGTACAAAACTACGAAAAAAAATATCCGGAAAACCAGTGCTACCATGTTCAATTAGTGGAGTGCGGAACATCCTTGAAAAACTTATGCATGAAGCAAATGCCCAATGTTAAAAATTACTGTCGAAAACAGTGGCAGATCATTCATGAAATAATTGCATCGAAAAACCGAACGGGCTCCTTCCCTTCTGAAATTATAGTTAAACGACTGTCAGTTTATTTAAAACTTTTTCCCTAAAAAACTGCACCAATCAATTTACTGAGTTTTTTCGTAAACATTGGGAGAATGTGACAAACCAACATAAACTGACATGCTGAACAAATTTATGCCAGCTGCAATTGGCCAATCTTTTTAACTACTCCAATCTCTGAAAGCGAAATGTGAAATTTTATTAGCTCACTTGACAATGAGAAATGCCCAGATTTTGATGGAAGTACTCCAAAAGTATTTAAAAGCTCGAAGCACATCATTGTTCCAATTCTTGTTCACCTTTTCAATATCTTTTGAACATACACGTTCCTTCCTATCCTCAAGCACGCAGTGATCATTCCTGTTTTTTTTTTAAGAAGGGCTGCTGTAAAGCACCTAATAACCACAGACCCATTACTTTGTTCAGTTTTTTCTAACCTATCTGAAAAACATGTTTGAGGGATTCTTAGAAAAACATTGTACCTCACCTATACCAAAACTGTTTTCGTAGAAATAGAAGCATCAAAGATGTCAACCTACTCGACCAAATTTAGTCTGCACTGGACACAAACAATGTTGTCTTTCGTATTTTTCTTGATGTAATGAAAGATTTTCATACTGTCCACCACAACCATTTGGTAAAAATGCTTGACCTTTATGGAATCAGCAGGCTTTCAGATGTTAGGAACTAGTGTTCAAATTCCACTAGAACCCAGTTGCTAAAAATTGATAGTCGTCTGAGTGAAAGTGCTCACATCACTACGGTAGTACCTCAAGACTGTCTTGGGGCCTTTACTTTTTTTAATTTGTATTAATTATATTTATTACTGAAAACATCTCCTTGAACATTACTTTATTTGCTGACGAAGCTCTACATACCGTTTGCAAACAAAGTCAACAATGCAGCAACTAGTGTTGAAAAGGAATTGATGTTAATCAGCGAATGGTGTACTTAAAAATCTTTTAACACTAAATGTCACTAAAAATTATTTTTAAGAGTTCACACTTAACAAAATAAGGAATCTGACAACACCAAGTTTGGCACTGCATAAATGAAATAGAGAGCGAGCTTGGGGTTACTTTAGACAGTATTCTAAACTGGAAGAGCCAGATTAGTGTTTTTTTCTACTAGGATTCGATCACTTCTTTGCAAGATATATTAGAAAACTTGTTTTAGTAAATATTTTCAGAATTAGACTCTTTAGGCCAGTCTACTTTGCCGCATTCACTCATTTGTTCTGACGGCACGTGAATACTGTAGATCAGGCTGAAGAACTTCAAAACATTATAGTTAGAGGGCTGATTACAACGGGATCACTCTTTCCTAATTTATCAACAGGTCAATATCCTACCAATTCGCTGCCTGTTAAATTTTAGGAAAAAGTTTAACAAACTAATACTCGTCTTTCTACTCACCTTGTCACGAATTACTACACTATTAATGAATCACTTCTTCTGCGACGCAACCAAAAGTTTCAAAAGAACGACTACACAAATCGAAGTTCTACCTTGGCAGCAAATTTCACAACTACTTGCCTATTAACATCATAGAAACAACTGATCTGCACACGTTTCAGAAACATCTGTTAGGTGGCTAATTAATCTGAACAAAACTCGGTTGGTAAGCTGAATGTTCGTTCTATTTCTTGCAAATTTTGATATTTTGAAGCTTATTTGGCTTTTTTTTTGGGGGGGGAGTTGCATAGTATTAAGTATTAGACTAAATATTGTCTGTTTCACTTTCCTCGAGTTTTGTATTAATGATATAATATAAATATATTATATCATTAATATAATATCATTAATATAATATAGTTTATTATAATACTATAATATTTTTCTTATATTGACTTTTGATTTTTTATTCGAACAAAATTTTTGGTTTCGCCGGCTAAAGAGCTAGGTCGTTTGTCTTTCTTTATGTACTGCTCACACACCACACGCATGCACAGCACCCATACGAATATCTTCATAACAGTAGTAAATGAATAGAGAAGTTAGTTTTTAATTTTTCAATTTTTGCTAAAGCTACAGAAAATAATTGTTCATTTCTGAATTTTACCCAAACATTTGAAACTCGACTGCCTGAGCATTGAAGTAAAAATAAACACAAAACAAACCACATAAATTAAAACAAACAAAACCGAAACTGCAGATAAGAAGATTAGAAAACAAAAACGAGCTCGTTTGATGTTTAAGGTAAGGCTTAACTGATCCGAAGTTTAAACAGCAAAGTAACACAAATAAACTTTCCTGTAAGGTTTCACAGACAGCACTGTTCCTGTACTGTTTAGTCCACGTGAAACCTTACTGCTGTATTCACATGTTTTTACAGTTTTTATTTTAGAACACGATATGTTTGATTGGTTCATTCTACTTGGCTAAAGGACATCGCTGAAAAATCGTAAATACCGTAGTTTTAGTGTGCTTGGTACAGATGCTTCTACAGATCTGAATTAACTAATTCAGGGTTCGTGCGACTCTTTGAAATCCTGGAAATATAGTTGAAAATAAAAATGAAATACCATTCCTAAAATCTTGAATACGAATCTTAAAAACTGATGTATGTATCAATAGGATGAACGGAAAAGAGACGATCAGACTAGAATGATGATGAAAAATGTAGCCCCGGAAGTAGGCGAGTGTGTAGCCTATATTATTCACTATATTATTCTTACAACAATTTTGAAAGTTGGGATATGGTTTTAATTTTATTTTCGTGTCTAATGGTTGAATACAGCAGTAAGGTTTCACGTGGACTAAACAATACAGGAACAGTGCGGTCTGTGAAACCTTACAGGAAAGTTTATTTGTGTTACTTTCTTGTTTTGACTTCGGATCAGTTAAACCTTACCTTAAACATCAAACGAGCTCGTTTTGTTTTCTAATTCGTGATACTTTGACATACCAAGCTGGTTGTCTGCACTCGTTGCAAATGCACTGAATTTCGCTCGCTGCGCTCGCTCATTCAGTGCAAGTCTTTCTTTTGGAAGTTGGTTTCTTCGCAGCTATCTATCAGCAGCTTTGTCCGTATTTGTAATACAGGACGGCAAGCCAAATGGGCAACGGACACTTTAGCTCTAACACCGGAGAATGACGTGAAAGCCTTAGGCCCGGCGCTAATTGGGGAGCCAAATGAAGCAGCAACCAGCAACCAGAAGCCATTGCAACTGGCTGCCTGAAACCATTTTCGGGAAACCGGTATAGTTTGTTCCACATTATGTTTTCAGAAAACTGACTGGATGACGACTCGTTTCCTTGCACTAAAAGTGCAAAAACATGTGGATATTACACTTGTAGACTCAACACAGTTACTGTTAGAGTTTACGGATGGGATGTTTACGGTTTTCTTGCACTAATATTGGAAGAAAACGTGGCGTCATACAGTCAGTTTTCTGAAAACATAATGTGGAACAAAGTATAGCCATGTTTCCTGTCTCTCGACAATTCAGACCCAGTCAGCCAAGTTGCTCGTAACCGACGGTTTCTACCTCCAAAACGAGGCTACATCCTGGCATTTAAGCAAACATGGCGCTTGGAATTTCAGGTCCACTTTGCAGGAAACAAAGCTGACGAATTGTTATGCAGGCAAGAATCGAAGAACATGTTTGCAGAATTGACCCGCTAGTTGGGTGTAAAAATAAAAAAGTGTTTATTTCATGTTAGATAAGCCTATTTTGTGGGATCCAAAGCGTCTACAGGGCAAAGAGCATGACGTGCGGGAATCGTTGCTCAGAGTGTATTGAGGGAAGATTTACGATAGATGGAATTAAATGCGGCATGTATAAAAAAAAAACGGGCTAGTCGACTTTCTACATGAGAAAGTCGTAATTTGACGAACCATTGTGCACAGTGTGGCATAGATAGTAGTCCATATTGTCTGCTTTTGAAATGAAAATCACTGACAGTAGCTTACACACCAGTGAGAAGCTCTATAATAATTGGGCTGATACCGGTGCTACTCACTTCACACTTTAGCGTTTTCAAAACAAGCTGAGAAATTTTTACGTGACATATCGTACGAATAGGTGCCATTTGAAGTTGACAGTACTAAATTTTAATGTGCAAAAATGTAACACAGGAATTAGCACACAGATACATTGTACAAGTGTGTGAAGTGCGGAGGTGATCACTTCAGATTTTCTTGCACCATGTTACATTATAAACCAAAGTCTCATAGCAGAAACGAAGACAACTCCCGAAAAAGGGGAACCCCTACAATGAAAACGAGGGAGTGTTTCAATTTTTTTGGCTAGAAGTTGAAACTGGTACGTTGGTGGCTTGTAAAGAAGTTAAAATTTGTACATTGTTGCTTGGGGGTGTCTTGATGTAAGAGACCCTGTTGTTTACTCGATTGGGTGGAAGCTTTGGATAGCATTACGTTCGAGCTCAGCCTCCTTTCATTGGATTCGCGGCCACAGTGGCGTCTCTGGCAATGAGGTTGCAGATGGGCTGGCTCGTGATGCCACGCGAGGTATCTGTACGCTCTTGCACCCGGTGGTGTCAGTACGCACATGGCGGATTGCTGTCCGGCACTGGTTCATGGCGCAGTGGCAAGACGCCTGGACCACTGCTGGTGATGGCAGGACTCTGTTTGCGGTCCATTCAATGTGCTCCACCAAGTCAAATATAGACAGGCTGATATACCATGATGCACGGATTGTCGCGGCTGCGGGTCGGCTTTAAGTTACTGCGTGTACATAGATTCCGGTATGGTTGGGTTGACTCCCCGTTGTGCCCAGTGTGTCTTGAAGTAGAGACGCCACAGCATGCTCTTGTAGTCTGCCAAAGGTTTATTGCTGAGCGGCAACGGCTTGCCCTCCGGTTAAGTGCTCTACCTGCATTCAACGACCTCTTGTCCCATGCAGCAGGACTGCGCCCAGTTGCTAGGAGGCGTGCAATTGCGTCCTTCTTTAAGGCAACAGGACTTGACATTTGACACCCCCCCCCCACTCTCATCGTACTGTGTGAAAAGGGGAGTTGGTGTGCATGGTATTTGCGGTAGCTGCGTGGCCAGTGTGCAGGGTGGACAGTGTGACTGCCGGTTCTTCTACCCTCTGCGACTTTCCAATAATGGTGAAGATGTACAGTGGGACAATTGTATCCAGTGTTGTGGGTGATTTTTATAATTGTTGTGGTTATGGTATAATTGTGTAGTGTATAGTGTAGAGTAGTGTGTAGTGTTTCTTTTAGGTTTAGGTTTGGGGCGCATAGCGTTTGGCTCAGACCTCAATAAAAACACTGAATTTGCTCTACGCGGACATCTCAGAGGCAAGTATGAATTGACGTCATGCACGAAGGACAGTTGCTTTTCACACGGTACGGTTTTCTCAAGCCAAAGCGATAAACTGGGAGTGGGGAGGAGGGCCTGAACGGAAATTGCCCGTGTGTGGGGCAGTGCGTCTGTTATCCCTGCTCTTTAGAAGAAAGAAAAGAGTTTGAAAGGGTGGCCGGGGTGGGGGGGGGGGGGCAGTATGTCTGTTACCATTAAGCATATGATTACGCATTAACTGAACCATACAAGGTATTTTTTTGGGTAGGATAGGAGGAAAGGAGCAGGGGAAAGGGCACGTACAGGATACGAGGATGAAGGGAGTACTCCAACAAGCGAAACTGCCTGTTACGTTCAACGTTTAGGCCACACCCACCAAAAACTGGGAAACAACCACGGGCAAAACAATACTCAGGGCGAACCAAAACTAGAAATAATGCGAGCAGTATACATCTATATTTTAAGGCAAAGTCTCATAGCAAAAACACGACAACCTCCAATGGAAAACAAACACAACAGCCACCCCTACAATGAAAACGGGTCATCGTGTCATTTCTTTGGCCAGAAAATAAAACTGGTAGCCTATGTTGTTGCATTGAAAAGTTGAAATTGCCACATTATTGCCCCGCATAACAATGTGCTCTGCGTGGTCATCACAGAGGTAAATCTTAAATGACGTTATGAACAAAGGACAGTTATTTTTCGCACGGCACAGATCGCTAAAGCCAAAGCAAAACAAACCCCGGGCGAAGCCGGGTACGATTGCTAGTATATCGATCATACATCCTACAATTAATGACCTTTTGAGTGATATACAGCCGGGCTGGCGACAATGATAAAATGCATTGTTGTAACGCATGCGCACCCGCACTTTCGTCCAAATTGCAGGCGTTTCAACAAACGTTTTGTGAATCAATGGCAGTTGCATCCAGATTCGCCCAGGGTTTTGTTTATCGCAGTGTTTCATTTCGCGGTTCTCATCCAGTGTTTGGTTTGATGGGTAATTTTGCATGTTCACAATTTTACTTCACCTAATAATCTCCCTTTCCTCCAATCCTCGCTCTCACCTCCTTTGCCCCCCCCCCCCATCCTCTCCGAGCCTTCCCCTCTTATTTCCCTTCCCGACCTCCTACCATACTCAGCTTCCCTTTCTCCCCTTTGCAACACGTACTTGAATTTGGATGGGTAGTTGAATTAAATACTGCTCCTCCCCTTCTCCTCCTCCTTTTGCAACATTTGGAAACATTTGGTTTGGTCCCCATCGCCAAAACAACCAAAAGTTACCATTTAGGTTCAGTTAATCCGTAATCATAGGCTAAATAGTAACATACGCACTGTACCCCGCCCCCCGCCCATTCTCTTTAGTTATCGCATTAGGATGCCAAGAGCCGGGCTAACATCGCACTGCCAAATGCACGAAAATTCTGCATCCACTGTTCCACCTCCACTCCCAGTCTATCCCAGTTGCTTCTGTTTGAGCGATATGTACTGTGTGCGAAAAAAAAAGCCTATCCTTCTTGTATGACGTCATTTAAGTCTTGCAGCTGAGATAACCGCGCAGAGCAAATTATTAGTCGAGGCAACAACATGCCAGTTTCAACCTGGCAAAAGAATTAATATAGTTCGCCCGTTTTCATTGTTTCATTATTCAGTTGTTGGGGTACTTGGCCTTGTCCGTGTCTGAGTTTGTGTTGTTGTTGGTTACTGTTATGATTAAGATTAGGTTAAGAGTGTACTTAGGCATAAGAAAAGAATGAATGGCTGTATGGGCCAAGGCTCTTGCAAATAAATTCAAATTCAAATTCTTGTCCGTGTGGTGCCTCGTTCTCATGTTGATTGTGGCATGTCAAAGATCCTGGGTTTTCCGCTTGAATTTCTACAGCTAAATTGTCCCTTTCATCGTCGTGGGGCAGATAACGCTGTTTGGGTTCGTGTTCTCTGAATACAAACAGCCCTGTCTTGTCGTGGGGCAAATAACCCAGTTTGGGCTCGTGCTCCCTGAAAGCAAAAACAAACAAACAATCACCTAATCACCTTCTATTGTCTTGAATGTTTGCTTTGTAATATTAGATTATGGCGTCAAAATGCTTATAGATTACTTCCATTAAAGGGCCAATTACAGGTTTATGGAGAATAAGAGCAATCAACAAGATCAATTTTCGTCACTGAATAACTGGCATAGTCGGATTTCTTTTTCTGCCATGTAGCATTACGCAGAGTTTGCCTACCCAGCTTCAGTCCCAGCTGTCCCCCTCCCCAAAAAAGTAAGGAAAATTACAGAACGCAAGAATGCCCGAGGTCCACTAGTATCCCATACTTAGTGCTTTGGCTGTCAGTTGCTCTGGCAATGGTTGCTCAAATTCGCTGCTACTGGTTGTCGATGTTTCATGGCTGCTGGAAGCCAAGATTTGTCACGTACGCAGCAGACTGGCTACTGGTTTCCCGAGTTGGCTGCTGGCTGCTTCTTTGTGTGGCTCCCCAATTTGCGCCGGGCCTTATATAAATCGATTCGTAATAAGGATAATGCTTCCTCTTTACGCGCGGGTAAATTGTTGGCTCACCAGTATTGTTAGCATTTGCTTACGCTTTCCGTCTGGCGTTTGCTGATGGGCATTGTTGCTTAAAAACAATGTTTAAAACTATATATAACAATAAAACAGATCGTTCAGAGCTGCGTAACTCCGGAACGGGGCGACCAATTGAAATTTCTATTTCTATAAAGGGCACATCTCCAGAAGTAGATCTTTCAAATGACCTAAGAATCAGCTTTCTACGACAAATGGTTTAGTCTGTAGAGACCATTGTATAAACGTGTCCAAAGAAGTCCATCCTCACCACCACTACCGTATAAGACAAAAAATGAAACTCAGCATTCCAGCTGAAGTCCAGATCTCCAATCTGACAATAAAAGTTGGTACAAGTGTTGGCCAAGTCCCACAAGGCTTATGCACCAAATTTCAGTAAGAAATGTTGAACGACGGCGGAGAAATTAGCATTCAAATTTCGGCTTTACCATGGGAGACCGAGGTCAAACCAAATAAGTAAATTAATAAACAAAAACGTATCGTTAAAAGTTAAAAGTAAGGGTCTAAAAGTCAAAACCTGTAAGGAACACGGACAAGCTTTCACTGTAAGGGTCTAGGTGTCAAATTTGGCCAGTAAGACACTGCTAAGCATTAGGCCCTTACTACCCGGTTTTTGAGCAACAGCTGACCGAGATCGTCCTATAAAGACCCATGAGATGATCCAATGATAGTGGGGTAGTGGGTTTCCTACTTTGCTTTAGGTTGACATTTTTTTTCGGTTTGGTAACATGGCAGCGATTCCAAGCAAGACAACCTGCTACAAGTGTAAGCGTAGTTCAGTAAGCCACCTTTATGCACTTACGTTTCATCGAAGTGCAACGGAGAGATTAAGGTGCTATGCAAGTGATCTGGGGGCGAACTGGGTAGCCGGTTCGAATCCGGGTCATGCCACTCCGATTTAACGTAAGTGCATAAAGGTGGCTTACTGAACTACGTTACTTCTAGTGTACGATTTTCGCTGTTGGCCAATTTCCAATTTTCCTTACTAAGTCATTAACATGATCACCGGGTAGTAAGGGTCTAATGCTTAGCAGTGTCTTACTGGCCAAATTTGACACCTAGACCCTTACAGTGAAAGCTTGTCCGTGTTCCTTACAGGTTTTGACTTTTAGACCCTTACTTTTAACTTTTAACGATACGTTTTTGTTTATTAATCCGTATTACTTTGAGAATTGTAATAAATAGGTGTGGTGGTGGGTGAGGGGTGGGGTATGTGTGACACCTTTATAATTAATTTGTTGTTTGGTTTGTTGCGCCGCTTTTAAGCTCGGTAAATTGCTATGCTCCTTACTAACCTGGCTATCGCAAGTGTTAGCAATAGAAACAAATCCTTTAATCTTCAGTCTATGTCTTGCAGCTGGCGTTTGCTAAATGGCATTGTTGCATAATAACAATGTTTAAAACAATGTAAAACAATCAATCTGGTCGTTTAGAGCTCCGTAACCCCTGAACCACTTGACCAATTAGAAAAGGCCTTATGGAAAGGGCACATCTACGGAGCAATACCTGTAAAATGAGCTAAGAACCAGCTTTACACGACAAATAGTTTGACCTGTAGAGAGGACAGACGAAAGTATCCCCAGAACAACAACAACAAGAAGCAGAACAAGAAGTTGTCTATTTGGCCCCTCTCTGTATCTCGGGTTTGGCTGGACTGAATTTCACAATTGTTGGACTGTAGACAGGCCTTGACTAGTCAAGGCTAGATTCCAAATTTGGTTTAAAATTTTTTAATTTTGACGGAGTTATAAGCTCTCAAAGTTGAAAGTTTAACACAGAGATCCTAGGTCGACCCTTACTAACACTGGCTATCGCCAGTGTTAATAAGTAAATTTATCACCCAATTTCACGATCTCAGTCCTCCTTTAACAATCGAACACGACGATATTGCAACAATGGTTTAGGACTGAGATGCAAAAGGAGGAGTGATATCGGATATCACGCTTGCTCTTGGATATCACGCCTGGATATCACGCCTGCTTTTGAATTAAAGAACATCATCCATGCTCTAGATGTTAAAAAGGACTTTACAGCCTCGATAAAAATAAGAACAATTTCGGTTAAGTAAGAAAAAATGCTTTCGTTTTATTTATTTAATTTTTTTTGTAGCACGAAAACATTATGATACTGAACTGTAAAGGTTATTTACGATTTAAAATTACAAACGACGTCGAAGCCTTGATTAAAATGTAGAACAGATTCTGTTTTCTTCGTCAGTCTGAACACTGCAAACTTTTCTTGGTGGGTGGCTCTCACCGTACCCGACTCCCGTTGTCCGCTCATACGCCATTCCCCCCGCCACTCCGCAAAAATCTTGACAAAGCTTAACGCTAGCCATTCTGATACAAACGTCTGTCAAGGTTTTCACTATTTTTTATTTATTTGTTAAATGTGTAGCTTTTCAACTTGAATTAAACCTAAGCCAAAATTATTACACATTGAGTTTACGTTTATTTATCACTAATCGAGCCCATTTGGCTCTCCGTCCTATAATTACACGTTTATTGTCTTCCGGCATAACTGTTCCAGATTCCGAAAGCACCCATCATCGCACAACGAATGAATATACCCAGTTAGCCAACAAAGGTTCTCTGCTTTTATTTCTGTATTGTTACTCAATTCCGACATGCCCCATCACCGTTCATACCGCGGAAACTCAACGCCGAAGAGCCCCTTCAAACAACTTCTCCTAAAAAAATTTTAAGAGAAGTTGTTTGAAGGGTCTGTTTCTGCGGTATGAACGGTGATGGTCCACACAGTTACAATCAATAAACACGAGCAAAGGAATAACAATGCTGCCAACAATGACATCTTTGTCACATTGTCGACCTTTCTGACCAAAAGAACGTCAGCACGATTCATTCTTTGTTGTGTGCGTGCTGTGCTATTGTTGTCGGACTGAGATCGTGAAATTGGGTGATAAATAGGTTACCCTTTTTTTTTTCGGAAAAAGTGGCTGATAACCTATACATACTCCTGTCATAGCACCCAGCAAGGGGACCAAACGAAGAACAGAAATAAATTTAATGAAAGCATAAAAACCCAAAAGCATACAGAGCGTCAAGTAAAAATTCTTAAAATAAGTGAAACAAGAACATCAATGTAAGGTGTGCGGAAGGGGGAGACACAGATCGAGGTGAGGAGAAATGGACAATGGAAGAATGGGACATAATTGACTGAATGCACAAGAAAACTAAAACGTATAGAGCAAAACGTAAAGTAAAAATTCAAAAAATATAGGAAAACCCACGTGAAACTAACACAAATTATAAGTGAGGTGGTTCGTGGTATTCGGCTCTGGCGTCGCTTACACGTTTCAGCTTAAGCAACAAAGCAACACAATTTATCTAAATAAAAAAAAAGTCTACACAACACGGATCAGGTGTGAAATTATAGCAAGAATTACTAAAGTGAAAATAAGAAAGTTGGTCTGATTGATATCTGACGGAGATACGAAATATAAGTATTGTTGTCAGTATTGTTGTCCAGAGACAAATCAACATATCAACATATCAACATAGCGGGCCCCGTCCGGAGGTTTTTGCTTGAGTTGAGGAACAAAGGCAGCTTGACTCAACATGAGGTAAACTCGAGTTTCGTAACTACTGAAAAGTTTGAACAGGTTTGCAAGGAGGCTGAAAAAGCTGGTATTAGTCGAGTTGACTTGGAATTATATGGAGTATCAGGGGGGAAAATTCTCCAGAAGTGTGATGTAGGCTTGGGCCGTCAGCGCACATCAACAATGAGTAACATTGCTAACAATGCTAACAATGAACAGTTAGATGGTGACGACCTTGTGTTGCAGTTATTGTACAGTCTCCGGGACAAAGGGGTAATTGATCAACGAAACATAGACGATAGGTTTGTGACATTGCAAAAACTAGAAGAAATACTGAAGTTCACAGAGGTTTATGGGGTCGGGGACGAAGAGTTGCGGACTTTTGGCATGGCAGTGGTTGAAACAATTAGTGAAGAGCCGGCTGTAAGTCAACGTGGGAAAGTAGTGGATGGTGTTTACACGAGACTACCAGCAGAAGTTGCAACGGATTTTGTGAACGGTTCTGTCGTTATGGAAGGGGGAAAAAGGCATTTGACATTGATGGGCCCTTGACATTTCCGATGAAGACGTCAGGATGGCTTTTGTAAATTATGGCACTGTAACTACCCTTTGGCACGAAATGCACTCTGATCCGGACATTGCGCACTGCCGTAATGGGGTAAGACATGCGGTGCTGCGTTTGAAAGACTCGGTCCTTGTCCATGCTATACCACAAAGTATCGGGGTTAAAGGGGTGGCAGCCCTACTGATTGTCGGCAATAGGCGTCCACATTGCCTAAAATGTACCCAAAAAGGTCACATTCGAAAATACTGTCCCTATGTTTATTGTC
The DNA here is from genome assembly GCA_023313725.1 of Lithobius niger. Taxonomy (NCBI): domain Eukaryota; kingdom Metazoa; phylum Arthropoda; class Chilopoda; order Lithobiomorpha; family Lithobiidae; genus Lithobius; species Lithobius niger. The sequence continues at coordinate 61,000 of JAHWFP010188067.1, read as the reverse complement.
GCAGTTGCCAAACCTTTGTGTTAAAACGTGCTCTCTGCTGCCACCTCGCTCCACCTCGGGAAACTGGGGCCATTGGTGATCCTATGGACACGGTGGGACAGACAGAGCCAGTTCCCCTGCTTACTACGTGTAGTGATGTTGGTCCCAGTGCCGCTGCCAACCAACCTGAACCGCAGTGGAGGCGTGCGCGAGCACCGAAGCGGAAAAAGGCTTTTGGACCCTCGTTTTCTCTCGCCAGTTCGCCACCCCTTGTTAAAGTTGGAGCCTTCACCACGAATAATAGGTTTGCGGCGCTTGACCCCGTTGTTGCAGTTGTCGATGAGAATCCTTCTGGTACTGCTGGTATTCCCTCCGAATGTGTTGTGGGTGCTACTGTGAGTGTTGCAATTGGTGAGACAAGCTGTGTGAATGTGGCTCAGGAAGAATCAAGTGCTGACAAACAGTTAGTGGCATCTGAAGTTGTCGTCCCCTCTGTTCCCACTCCCGCTTGTGGGTCGGATGATCCTTCCTCCTTTCCTTCTAGTTCTGAAACTAGAATCTGGGCGAACGAGTGTGATGGGTGTGAAGAATATATGGATTCTGTTGATTCGCTATTTGGTGATTCAGAGTGCATTGGTAGAAGTGATTGCTCGGATGGTTCCGAGGTGAAATGTAGCAGTGCAGAGCTTTTGAAAGTGGTAGTGACACCGTAATGTGACCCTCACCAAACTTCATTCAGGTTTTGTGTGTGGAATGTGAGGGGAGCCAGCAATAAGCTGGAAGATATAGAGAAATTGTGTAATGATGTTGACATTTTAGGCATTGTTGAGTCAAAATTACCTCTAGGGGCTATACCATACTTTAGGGGGTTTACTGGTTTCACTTGTTGGGGAATTTCTAATGTTCGGCTTTATGTTAGAGATGGTATCCCATTTTCGCTGTTTCCAAATCAACCATTTAGGGGAATTGATGCTTGTGTTCTGAAAGTCTGGTGGGGTACTCGCTGGGTTACTGTTGGGGCTGTTCATGTTGTTGGAACTTTCTCACGTTTGGAATGGGTGGGATGGGTTGGTTCCCTTCCTGGGCCGATTGTTCTGGGGGGGGGGACTTCAATGCGCACCACACGCTCTGGGGCAGTGTGCGTTGTAACACTCGGGGGCGCCTTCTGGTGGATTCCCTTGATCAATTGGGACTGGACGTCATACAGAATGGTTCAATCACGTTTGTTAGACGTTTCGGTTCTCTCTTTCAGGAATCGGTTCTGGACCTCTTTCTTTGTTCTTCTCAGCTAACTTCTTTGTTCTCCTTTGCAGTTTCTGACGATCTTCGTGGCAGTGACCATCTCCCGGTGGCGCTGTCCAGTCGGGTGCTGGATTCTCCCAGATCCTCCCGGCTGACTGGCCACTGTCGGCCTGTGGTCTGCTCGGGTACATTTGCCCAATGGCTTAGTAAGTGGAGGTCGAAACCTATTGGTCTCCGTAAAAGTGGCAATCTCGGTGGGAAACGTATTGACCCTCTGTGGTGGACTCGAGCATGCAGGATTGCTGTTTGTGAAAGACGGAAGGCCTGGCGTCGCTTTGTTCGAAACCGCTGCGACTACAGGTGGTTCGAATTTGTCGGTGTGGCTAGGAAAACCAGCTTCATCTTGAGGAAGGAAAAGGCCAGTTTCGGCCGTAGACTGTGTGATCGCATCTCTGATGGCATTTCTCCCTCTGAGTTGTGGGCTTTAGTCTGGCCACAGGACTCTAGACCGACTGTAACCTGGGCTTTCGACTTAAATGGAGATGTCCTCCGCGGATCTTGCCTCGCGGATGCCTTCAACGCAAACTTTGCTGTTGTTTTTGGTGCCCGCAAGGGTCCTCCTCCACCCCCTGTTGTGTCAACTGAAGATTTGAGTGCTGCGCAGCTACCTCTCACCTTGCTTGAACTCACGGCAGCCCTCAGAGCATGCCGCCTCGGTAGTTCTCCGGGTATTGACAGTGTTACGTACACCCAGTTGAGAAATCTGAACTTAAGTGGCCAAATGGAACTGCTCGAGTATTTTCAAATGTTGTATGACGGGGCTTCTGTTCCCCAATCGTGACTTTTCTCTGTTCTCACTCCTGTGCTGGGTAGGGGGAAACCGAGATCTTCGGTCTCAAGCTACAGACCAATTGCCCTTCTCTCCTGCCCTCGGAAAGTTTACGAGCGGGTGCTCATCAGCAGACTAGTGCATCAAGTCGAAGAGTCTGGTGGGCTCTTTGGAGCCCAGTACGGTTTTCGCAAGCACAGAGGCGCTCAGGGTGCCATGCTGTACCTTGAGTCTGGCATCAGAGAGGCCTGGGTTAACGATTGTTATGGTGTGGCTGTCTTCCTCGACATAAAGGCGGCATATGATATGGTCGATGTGGCTTGGTTGGATCACTCTATGACTAACCTTGGTGTCACGTCTAAGCTTAGGATGGCGGTGTTAGGGCTTCTTGGTCACCGGCAATTTGCAACGAGAGTTAACGGTTCCTGGTCCAAAGTGCTGGCCACTGATAGGAGGCTTCCTCAAGGAAGCTGCCTCAGCCCTGTCTTATTTGCGGTAGCCATCAATTCAGTACTTGTTGCCCTGAGTGCTACTGTCAATGTGGTCGCCTACGCGGACGATGTTGCTGTGTGGCTTACGGGGAATGACCTGCCGGCACTACTCTCCGCCCTGGAAATCGCCGTTGCCACTGGCTCTCGTCTGTTGGCGGCCCGCGGTTTGGCCCTTTCCAGTAATAAAACAGAGCTTATGATTTTTCACCGTGGCACCAAGGCTACGGGGTCTATCTTAGTGGACGGTAATTCTATTGTTGCTAAAGATAAAGTCAGGTACCTCGGTTTTTGGCTGGACCCGCGTCTCGACTGGGTGCACGATGTTAATGTCGTCAAGAGCTCGATTTCCACCCGGCTCAACATTTTGAAGTTGGTTGCGGGCAACAGAACGTTAGCAAAGAGAGCCACTGTAAATGGGCTGTATAAGGCGTACGTTCGAGCGTGCGCCGATTTTCACATTCCACTTCTGCTCACTTCCACCAGAGCTTTGAAGGATATCCAGGTGTCACTGAACGGTTGCTTGAGAGTGGTGACTGGCTGCCTGCCTTCAACTCCTATTCTTGCAATATTAGTGGAGTCAGGGGATGCCCCAGTTGAGGTCAGGGCGAAGATGCTGCTTACGCGGATCTGTATTCGTGCCTTGGCAAGAGGCACCACTGACCCATTGGCGGTGATTATCCGGGACTACATGTCTCTCTCGCAGCGTGCCCGAAACTTGCTTGGTTCCCCGGGAATCGGGGCCTCTCTTCTTGTCGCAACACATTTGGCTCGTCTTCCTACCCCTTCTTTTGTCGCTCCCCCTCCGCCATGGCTTTTGTGCGAAATTGCGAGTCGAGCGCTATGTAGTGACCCCAGGTGCAGACGGGACCTTGGGTTCGTTTCGGTTTATTGTGATGCCTCCTTCGCCATTGATGAGGCATCAGGGGGTGTTGGGATCTGCGTCCCTGAGTTACGGATTGAACGTAGTTACCGGCTTTCAGCAGTACCCTCAGCGTTTGTGGGAGAACTTGTGGCGATTTCTGTGGCCCTGGATATTAGCATTGATTTACAGCTTCCAAAAGTGACAATTTTTACTGACTCCCTTGCAGGTATGGGGTTTCTTCGTGGGTGTTTTTCATCCATGGATGTCTCCCACCCAATTGTCACTGAGATTGGCTGGAAACTGTTTCTGGCCCACCAGGCTGGCTACCTGGTTGCATTTGAGTGGGTTAAGGCCCACTGCGATATCTTTGGTAATGAGTTGGCTGACGATCTGGCTAAGAGAGGAGCCTCTCAGGTGAACCCCACTGTTGATTTTCTGGTTGGCCCTAAAGATCTCCAGCCAGTTATTATGCATCACAGCATTAGAGAGTGGAACGAGAGGTGGGTCACTGGCACCTCTGCCCGCTCCCTCTTCAGCATTCACCCGACAGTCTCCTCACCGAAACATCTGAACGCCTTATCACGTACAGAAGCAGGAATGTTATCGAGACTCCGCACAGGGCATGTTCAACTGCGTGCTCATCTTTTCCGGCTAGGGTGGGCTAGGACACCTTGTTGCGACTGTGGTGAATCTGATGAAACTGTTTTTCATTTTCTGTTTGAGTGCCCCCGTTGGGCTTTGCACCGCCACTTTGTGGTCGCTACCGGTTGTGACTCTTTGCCTGCGCTTCTGGGAGTTCCCCCACACGTCCCCTGTGACAAGCTTATCATCCGTAAGGCTCTTGCTTTCTGTAAAATAATTGGAAGGTTCAGGTAGACTGTTTCCTGACTTCAACAATCCCAGCTTTGGCCTGCTTGCTCCCCTCCGTTACTACAGGGTGGTTAACGTAGTTGTGGTGCAGTTATGGTTATAAATAAGGGGTGATAAGAGTATTTTTGTGTTTATCCCAGTGTTTCCCATGCTCTCTTGTTTTTCTGTTTACCAGGTGTTTAGGTTAAGATAGTATTAGTTAGGTTAGCATGGGCGCATAGGCATGTAGACCTCTACAGCTCAATAAACAAATCAAATCAAATCAAATCATGGTTTCCGATTTCTTTGCTGTGTTTTCACGATGTGCTGTTTTGTGCTAAGTTAGAGTGTTCCGTGTAGTTTAGTTTTTAAACACTCCTGTTTATGATGAGCGCATCGCGTGAAGAGCTAATAAGTTCAAGTAACTCGATAAAGAAAGAAAGAAAGAATTATAAGCACCACTGCCCGTATTTTAAAATCATAATTGCTGGTGATTCTTATTAAATGTGGTGAATAAGATAAAGAAAGAGATAAACAAAGAGAAATGAAAGAGTAGGCATAAGTTATTGTTTGTTTATGAAGTGAAACCTTACGAAAAACGAGCACTACATTGATCATTAATTTGATCATTTGATTCATCATTTTTGATTTGGAAATGTCTGTCAGCAGCCTAAGCTTTTGCAGTAAGAAATACCATCCAGCGAAGCCAGATGACGCGGAGTGAGCGAGTAAAGCGAGCTACTCCGCTAGTAAACGGTTAATTAGTTATCAGGAACCAAATGAAACTATCCTGGTTTTTGTTTAAATCTTTCTGTTTTAAAACGTAGGGCGCTAAGTCTTTAATTTTGAAGCCTGGCGACAAAATTGGATGGCCCACATGACTGGACTGGTCACTGAGCGACTTATTTAATTCTTTAACGCGGGCTTCGGAAAGCCAGTTGAATTGTTTCCGAATTATTTTCCTCTATTGTTTGTCTCGAATACTGTTAGTGCTTTGCTTTCAGGAATCAACGAAACGAAACTGGGTTATCTGCCCCATGACGACGAGAGGAACAAATTTGCGAAAGAAGTCCAAGCAGAAAACCCAGGATCTTTGACATGCCTCTACAATTCCAGAGCGTTAGTTTCCAGAGCCTTGACCCTAGGCCGTACGCTCTATCCTCGTGCCTCTACAACTGCCTGTTTACAACAATGAAGTATTAAGTACTAGGGCCGTCATCACTTCCACAGTCGACATAACATAGCGGGCTCCGCTTTCTTTACTGTTTGGCTGTTTGGCCAAAAAAAAAGTCGGCCTTTGAAAGTAGTGATATCATTCAACCAGGGAAAAGCCGCCAATTATCTACTTACCTGGACGGTATCATGAAAACGTTGTTGATGCATCTTTCTCTCTATGAATGGTCAACACTCGTCCTTTAATTTTTAGTTTTTCTTTATCCCTGCATCTTTCCCTTACACTTTCTACAATTTCAATTTCGGCCACGTTGGGATTTGTCCTGAATATGACAAAACATTAAGGCTGGAACGAACAGCTCTTTTCTACCCGAGCCGATCAGTAATTCCCGATACCAAATCCCGATTCCCGATACCAAATCCCAATAACGAATCCCAGTCCCCAATTAACCAAAAACTGTAATACTGAAGTATGTAATACTGAAACTGTAATACTGAAAGCATTGCATAATATAAAGCATAGGCCTAAATGCACATAATTATTTTTAAAATATTGCTCTAAATAACATTGCATACTCTACAATCATTTCTGAACACAAAACCCCCAGTAAAAATTTTTAACATTTTGCAATTTGTAAACAATAAGAGACAGGCTGCTTGAATTGGGTTTGGACCATTGGTGAGAAACCTTCAAAATGGTGTATTTAAACATCAAAATAGGTCAACGAGAAGTGAAAATATTTTCAAATTAGTTTATTAGCACAGCCGGCAGGCAGTGCTTATTAGAGTTCGTTTGCGCACAAGAATTTTCAAAAAGTGGACAGGCGGAAGCGGAGGTGGTGCAGCTAACAATGTTAAAATATTACAATGCTGCAACAGGTAACAATGGGGAAACAATAGGCGAGGAGCACAAGATCGGATTGTAGCTCACTCGAACAAGATGCAACGATGCTCGGGCACGGGGAATGTAACATTATCGTAGTAGCTTCGAGGCGGCTCCATTAAATATAGTCAATCGTTGTCGAGAACCAAAATGAAATGGTCTTGGTTTTCGATTTAATCTTTTAGTTTTAAACCGTCTGGTGCAAAGTCTATAATTTTTAATGCCTCAAAATTGAACGGCCGACATGACTCTGCGATTTATTTACTTCTTCAATGCAGGCTTCGGGAAGCTAGTTGAATTGTTACCGCTATTGTTTGCCATAATACTTTGTTTGTTTATTGAGAGCCAAAAAGACCTTAAAAGTCATACGCTCTACACTAAATGAACCTTAACCTAACTTATACCTAATCCAAATAGACCGGAAATACCGTGGGGAACCGACCACCGGGGGAAGGAACAAGATAGAACCGAACTAGCCAACAGACCATTACTCTTCCTCCCCCCCCCCCCCCTCTGACGCCCGACAGAGACGTCCTGTATGCAAACAAAACAAAAACTCGAGGGAAACAAAGAGAACTAGGAATATGGAACCAAATTACCCAAGGCGACCCGTTGCCTTGCAGAAACCCAACACGACACGTAGGGTGTGCCCAGCATTCACATTATGGGGAGGCACACCCAAAATCTCCCTCAAAGGAACATGCCCTTCACTCAGTGGGAGGCGACGATGAGCGACCCACAGGGGGGATGGAAACCAAGTAATGGTGTACCGACTCCTCAACTGAGCCACAGGCACACACCGGGAGGAGCTCCACCCGGCCGGTGCTGGTGGACACGCAACTGAACATGCCCCATGCGCAACCTGGAGAGGAGACTTGCTTCCCTTCTGGGCAGACCCTCCAAAATGGCTGGCGCCGAGACAGTGGGGTGTAGGTCAAACAAGACCCTCCCAGTCGTGGCAGACTCCCACCTGTACTGCCACAGATCCTGGCAGCAGCAGTAAACAACAGGGTGCAAGTCCCTAGGTCCCACAGAGAACCGTACCTGGTTGACCCCAGTGACGTGTTCTCTTCTTGCCAGCTTATCCGCCAACTCGTTGCCGAAGAACCCCTTGTGTCCCGGAGTCCATTGAAAGGACACCACAGTTGTTTTGCATAGCACTGTAGATCTTCCATCCAACGTCTTCCACAATCGGATGGGTTACCACTAAAGAGCGGAAACTACGTCTCACGAAGCCCAGACCCGATGCAGAGTCAGAATGTATACAGAAACCCAGAAGACCTAGGTCTAGGCCTATGTCCAAAGCCACTGCAATAGCGACGATTTCACCCACGAAGGCAGATGGCAGCCAAGGTAGACGAAAACTATACTCTAAGTGCAGATCTGGGACGGCAACACCAATCCCCCCTCCCCAGTTTTCCTTAAAGAAGGAAGCATCACAGAAGATCTGTACTCCGCATTTCAAGTCCTGAGCCCAGACGGCCGAATCACACCACAGCCATGGGCACCTGGGGAGCAGAGAAACTGGATCCGGAAAGGACCGCAGGTCCCAATCAAGGAGGAGAGTAGCCCCCAAACCATTTACTCCAAGGTGCTCTCTCACCCTGAGCCCTAGGGTGATGTAGTCCAGGGTGGGGTCGTTCCATAATACTGTATTTGCTTGCAACAATGCAGAATCAACTATCCAAGCACGCTAGTGTGTTGCCATCAAATAACAAACATGGAAAAAAGCTTGGACAAAACCTGAACAGAAATACGCATTTCTAATGTTTCGTTTTTTCGCAAACAAAATTGGGTGTACAGTGGACATACCGTACACATGATAGACCAGACTGTAGCTATTACAATAAAAACGAAGAGAAAAAAGCCAACAAATTAACTGAACAAAAAACGGCTTCGCCGTTTAGAAAAAAAGTTTAGAGCTCGTATGCCCATACTCACAGCTGTCAAGGAACACGAATAAAAACGGATTAGAGTTCACTCGAACGCAACGAACTATAATTTGAACTCCAATTCCAGGGAACAAGGATTGTCACATACCAGCCTAGACACAAAATACACATACAGCCACTCACAAGAATCAGACTTAAAATGTAAAACCCAGACAAATTTTGAAAAAGCCAGTACAATACACAAATTAAGTGCATGCACATGCACAAACAGTAAACATTTCAAATACAAACAGTGTTCGCTTTCTGACATAACCATTGAGTAAAATGTATCCTTGTTATCTGGAATTGGAGTTCAAATTATAGTTCGTTGTGTTCGAGTGAACTCTAATCCGTTTTTATTCGTGTTCCTTGACAGCTGTGAGTATGGGCATACGAGCTCTAATTCTTTTTTCTAAACGGCGAAGCCGTTTTTTGTTCAGTTAATTACTGATCTGTCTTGGTTTTATCTACCGATCCCGATTTCAGTAATACTGGCACTGGCAGGTTCGGGATCGATAAAGATCAGTTGTAGCGACCATTTTGGTGTCCAGATATTATTGGCCAACATTACTACCTTAATCAACCTTGCGCCCAAGATTGTGTCCAACAATCTGCTCTTCCTCCAAGATAACGTTGTAATTGTCAAACAACAATTAATTGTCACTGTAAAGAAATTCCAATGCTAACAATGTAGGAGCCATGCATTGCCTTGGCAACGAATTGTACTGCTCGAGGCCCAATGTAAATATTCCCATTCCACTCCTCCAATTCAACCTGTGATGCAACCGATGGTTTATCATCCTGCTACATTTCGGTAAATATTAATTAGAATTATTTTCCACAACTTTCTCTTCTCCCCAGTCCTCCCAGCTTAAGTCACGTCATGTCCCCCTAACTTTCATTAATTTCACACCCATCTCATTAAGATTAGGAAGTAGGGGCGGGGCCTTTGTGAACTAAGGCGAGCATTCTGTACTGAACATCATGTAAACTGAACCATAAAACTTCCATCCGCAAAGCCAATCCGACTTGATCATTTACTTCACACGTCAATTTCAACCTACCATCGCCATACTACCAAACCCAAAGACCCGTCCCTCCACAGTAAATACCGGTGAAGATCAGTGTGGGGATCGGCCCAGCCTTACAAAATATGCTTTTAGTTGCATCACAGTTAATAGACACATGTATGGTAGTGAAGCCGCCTCTTTTTCATCAACAATCACTTTTCTAAAATAAACTTTTTATCACCCTGATGGTTTCTCAACCGAATGTCCGATTCCAGAATTTTTTTTTTATAAACCTTGTCCAGACACCCTTGCTACAGCATGCAAAGTTAGATTTGAATAGTCCTTGTGGCTTTCGCGTGATGCGCGTTCTAAGATTACATTGGAGTGAGATCATAGCGGAATTACGCTCCAATGAATCGAGCTGACACGTCACGCTAAATGTAGACACTGCCATCACGTAATGGACGGGAGACAAAGCTTAAACGAAACATGGACATTAATATGTATTTCTGATGCTACTTTTCTTTGCAAACAAAATCTGGGGGTGAATGGACATACCCGTGATAATCCAGACTGTACCAATGACAATAAAAAGGAAGCGAAAAAAAGCTGAGAAAAAATCATTTGAGCTTGTGTCCCCACGAAGGTACACAAATAAAAAACGAATTAGAGTTCACTCGAACAAAACGAACTATAAATTTTAACTCCAATTCCAGGGAACAATGATTGTGACGTGCCAACTTCCATCCACACGCATACAATGTACATCACTAATCAAAGAAACAAAACGCATGGATATTTTGCACATTAAAAATACACATATAACATGAACACATAATCACTGGCACGAAATAGAACTAGAACAGAAACCGGCAAACATAAACACACATATTTCAAACACAAGTTGCATCACTTTCTGACATTACCAGTGAGTAAATTAATCCTTGTTCCCTGGAATTGTAGTTCAAATTTAGTTCGTTCGTTATAAGCAAATAAACAATATACTAATAAAATGTAAATATAAATTCAATATATATAAATTTAATATATAGAAATAATATACTAATATACTATTACTAGAGGTAGCCCTTGCTACGCACGGCTGGTGTTAGATGCACTATTCCCAATATTCTGGATGTTTCACCGAATTAAGTTTCTTCACTCCCATTTTCGCGCATACTGGCTAAGAAACGCTTTCACGGAATTAAGTTTCTTCAATCCAATTTTTGTTTCGCTTTGCTCACTCAATCAGCACATCCCATGGCTCAAATCACTGGATGCAACGTTTTAAAAATTGGCGTGCTCAAGCATCGATCCAGGGCACAACGCAGCCTGGACCCGTTTTCCTGTTTGCCCGGAGCTCAGCTCTGAAAGCCTTCATCTGAGCCATAGCATCGTTTCCAGCTGCAATTTTCAAAGGGTTTCAAAGGGTTTAACGAGCGTTAACCCCTCCTGGTCATCGAATTTCATTTTACCCATCAACAATCAACGGTTTGTACGATAGTTTTCAATCCTAGCACTTGCACCAAAAATTGTTAGGCACCGTTAGGCTTGTAGGCTCCAGTAGGAATGAATAAATAAATAAGACATTACACGTGCACGAAAACAATGAAAAGCGATTAAAGTGATTGTCCGGCCTTTTACGTTTTTTTCTTATCGGCTCTTTTCTTATCAGCTCAGCCGGGATCCAGAATTATTATGTAGAATATATACTAATATCCTAAACCAAAACTTGTAGAAAAACCCGCCAAGTTTCCAAAAACGGTCGGCCTTTGAAGATAGTGATATCATTCCACCAGGGAAAGGCCACCAAGGTTAATCCTATTAGCCAAGTTAATCGCACCGAATAATACTTTGAACGTTAAATGAAAACTTGAAGATACCTCTAGTAGTAGTAGTAATAGTAGTAGTAGTAGTAGTAGTAGTAGTAGTAGTTTGTGCGATTAACTTGGCTAATAGGATTAACCTTGGCGGCCTTTCCCTGGTGGAATGATATCACTACCTTCAAAGGCCGACCGTTTTTGGAAACTTGGCGGGTTTTTCTACCAGATTTGGTTTTGGGTGGATATATACTAATATCCTATACTATACTAATGTATTAAAATAACTAATAAAATAAAACAAATAAACTCATCGGTTTATTTGTGTACCTTCATACCTGTGAGTTTCATGGGAATACGAGCTCTAATGTTTTTTTCCCGTTTTTTGTTCAGTTAATGCTTCTTCAGTTTTCTCTTATAACTGAATAATCTTACTACTTACTAATTCCAAATCGTTGAACAGATCCCTATTTCACTTACCTGCAATTTCTGCATTGCCCCAAATCTGTCAGACTGGCACACCAATTTTTCCACCGTCATCAGTTTGCTCTATGTGCTACCACGACGTAACCCACGCAGAACCGTCCAACGTCCACTCACTGGTTTAAACCAGTTACGGAAGACAGTTGTATCACGCTACTCGCCTATAACCCTCCCTCCTCCTAACCACTCGATTCCCACACCACCCCCCCCCCCAACCCGCCAGCTGAATAAACACTGAAAGCAACAAAAAATTACAGTCAATAACATTTTACATAGCAACAAGTCGAAACACCATCACGCAGAAACGGATATAATTTAAGCGATGTTCGCCAGTAGTCACCCGTTTAAACATACGACATATTTTATGGGCTGAGAAAATTCGATATTAAAGGTTAAAACCCACCGGAGTTAATAAAAATATTTAAGGGTTGATGTGAACACGTCTTTCATTGTTATTCTGCGTGCAAAAGGTTGTTGGACTTAGGAGAGAAATATTGACTCAAGTTATAAATCACCGTGATATAAAAGAGAAAGAAGGCATACAATAGTTACAACCGGATTTTATATTCATCACCTTGAACGAAAACACAACCATTAAAAAGGGTGAAGGACAATGAAGAAATTACAGTGATTTATGCAAGGGAAAATTCATGAAGCATTTTAATTGATTTTGACGTTGGCTATCGTGTTTATGGGAGTCGCGTGTTGTTTACGCACCGAGTCACGCAAACAAGTCGGTCGGGATGCGTGACAGACAAATTCATAACAATAAATAGGCCTAAAGCATTCGTATGTACAGGTAAACAGAACTATTATCACGTAAATAAAAATTGATCTAAATTAAGAGAATCCCGAACGAAGGCCAGCTGAAAGAAGTTGCGTTCCTCGCTCTATTACGTGAAGCGCGGAACGCAGTTTGTGTCTCAGTTGGCCTTGTCCCGAACTGCTTTGCTCGTACTCTGTATCACTAGACGACGTTAAAATTACTACAAAACTGTCTCGGGATTTCGCAAGCGTTTCGGCACCAGCACCTAGGGCCCTACGGTAACGGTTATTGGAGCGGAGCGAGGCCGAAGACCCTAGGGTAACGTTTTCATGATACTCTCCACCTAAGTGGCTTGCTACCTTGGCAGCCTTTTCCGGGTTGAATGATATCACTACTTTCAAAGGCCGACCTTTTTTTGGCCAAACAGCCGAACAGTAAAGAAAGCGGAGCCATTATGTCGACAGTGAAAGTGACGAAAGCCCTAGTTATTTCTGGCCGGGCAGGGGAGGAGGAGGTTTACCAATTTTTTACGCCCCCCCCCCCGCCTTGAAACCCTGAAAAAAATCTTGACCCCTCCCCCTCCCAGAAAAGGACACACCTTCTCACTATATTCAAGCATCCTGCATAAAATAGCTATTACAACATTTACATGGGTTAGAGTAAATGCAGCAAAACCGTTTCACAAGAGGGGAAAAATAAAAAATGAAAATGAATGCCTTTGCAACATTTACATGCGATTGAAGTAATGTTGCAAAACTGAGCCATACAGGAAAGACAACTGAGAGGAATGAACCTTTAAGTAAGTAGCACTCCACACTGACAAGTCATCTCTATAGTTGTAGGGAAAACGTGGCTCGTTTTAACGAAAAGACACGCTGGGTTAAAAATGTTCTATAAAACACCGGCGTATCTCACCCATCTTATGTCGAGTTTCATACACAAAGTGTTATAAACTCACTGTTTGCATGTATGGCCACATCCGTAACAATAGTCAGCACCGCCCTTACAAAAAAATACTGCAGTTTTTCCCATGAAAACTGCACTTTACTGCAGTTTTTACTCTTTTAACTGTAGTTCTCTTATGGAACTGCAGTTTCAGTGACAAAGAGCAGTTTTCAACTGCAGTTTTTGTAGACTGTAACTGCAGTTCCACTGCACAACTGCAGTTTCTGTGACTAACTGTAGTTTTCAACTGCACTTCTTGTAGATTGGAATTGCAGTTCAATTACAGAACTGCAGTTTTTGTGTAAACTGCAGTTTTCAAGTGCAATACTTGAAAATTTTAACTGCAGTTCTCTGAGAGAACTGCAGTTTCTGAGACCAAGTGCAATTTTCAACTGCAGTTCTTGTAGATTGTAACTACAGTTCCACTACACAACTGCAGTTTGTGTGAAAAACTGCAGTTTTCAACTGAAGTTCTTATAGACTGGAACTGCAGTTCCATTACATAACTGCAGTTATTAAGTGCAGTACTTGAAAATTGTAACTGCAGTTCTAGGAGAGAACTGCAGTTTCTATGAGGAAGTGGAATTTGTGTAGAAAACTGCAGTTTTCAACTGTAGTTCTTATAAACTGGAACTGCAATTCCATTACGGAACTGCAGTTTTTGTGTAAACTGCAGTCTTCAAGTGCAGTACTTAAGAATTTTAACTGCAGTTCTATGACAGAACTGCAGTTTCAGTGACGAAGTGCCCTTTTCAATTGCAGTTTTTGTAGACTAACTACAATGCCGCTACACAACTGCAGTATCTGTGATGACTGGAGTTTTTAACTGATGTTCTTGTAGGTTCAACTACAGTTTCTTTACAGAACTGCAATTTTTGTGGAAACCGCAGTTTTAAAGTGCCTTTCTGATAGAGTGCAGTTTTCAGCTGCAGGTCTCATAGATTTGAACTGCAGTTTGTGTGGAAACTACAATTCAATTACAGAACTGCAGTTTTTATGTAAACTGCAGTCTTCAAGTGCAGTACTTGAAATTTTTCTGTCACGAAATGCAATTTTCATCTCCAGTTCCTGTAGACTAATTGCCGTGCTACTACACAACTGCAGTTTCTGTGATGAGCTGCAGTTTTTAACTACTGTTCTTGTAGACTGAAACTACAGTTTCATTACGGAACTGCAGTTTTGAAGTACATTTCTCGTAGACTGGAACTGCGGTTCTGTGACAGAACTGCATTCTGTGTCAGAGTGCAGTAATCAGCTGCAGTTCTCGTACATTGTAACTGCAATTCACTACACAACTGCAGTTTGTGTGGAAAACGTCTTATAGACTGGAACTGCAGTTCCATTAGAACATACGCGCAGTTTTTGTTAAAACTACAGTTTTCAATCATAGTTCTTGTATACTGGAACTGCAGTTTCATTCCATAAGTGCAGTATCTGAATCAGAATCCTATATTCAAGACTAGCCGTCGTCAACAATAGTAGCAGTTTATATATATATAATGACATTGTTCTACTGCTGCAATTCTTGTAGATTGTGACAGCAGCTTACAAGTTAAACTGTAGTTTTCAGTTGTGATTATAGACCGAAAATGCAGTTTAATACAGTTACTGGTTTTAAATGAGGTTTTTGTGGATGGTAACTTCAGTTATGAGGAGAAGAAACTATATGAAGGAGCATATTGAACAAATTTTTTAATTTGGCCAATCATGCTGCAGTAGTCCTGCCTCACCATCACTTTTATGAGGTTCTACTAATCGACTTTGAAAACAGTTGCTGACCAAGATTGCATGTACCCTAATTCTCTTCCAACCCACCAAATGCCTGTTTAAAACTACAATTTATCATCAAATTTTTTTAAAGCAGATGTACCCTTGTAATCTACAAAGGCCGATTTCACTTTTAAATAACGTTTTAATGAGCGAATAGCTTTTCCAACCGCTAGTAAATTCCCAGTTTTACACAGAAACTGTAATTCCAAACCACAGGCAACTGAATTTTAAAGATACTTATAAATAGTTTTTAATGCTAATAATTACAATTCTTTAACTGATTTAATGAACTGATTGTTTATGTTAGGGTAGGTAAGTAGCTATGTAGCTTATGAATAATCCTGTCTCAGATCACAGAATTTATTAATCATTTAGATTTACCTACTTCTAGATTAGACCAGACGCAACTTAAATTTTCAACTGTTAGTAAACTGTAGTTTTACACAGAAAATTTAGTTCCAAACTGCAGACTACTGAATTTTAAGATTACCGTACTTTTGAATACTTTTTGATGATAATAATTACAATATTTTAACTGATTTAATTATTAATATTAAAAAGTATTTAAAGTATTTTTATAAATTTAGTTTTCTGTGGATTGGAACTGCAGTTCCTACATAAAACTGCAATTTCTACATACAGTAAAACTGCAGTTTACTAGCAGTTGGAATTGCTGTTAAATTTAAACTTTTAAAAACTTTCTAAATTATGATGAAGTTTTAATTAAATGTAATGGAGTTCGCAAAGTTTAAAACAAAAGAGGCCATTTGATTGTTTAAAATGAAGATCTGCACTGCTTTATTTTAGCAGTTATAATTAAAATACAAATACTACAACCATACTTATTAACTGTAACGAATGAGTAGGTATATAAGGTTGATTCATATATGTCAACCTCGTAAGTAAACCATAATGAGTAGTTAGGATCAGTAAAGTAAGTGAAATAAGTCGTATGTATAAGTTAATACCCTGAACTAATACTAATTAGAATGCCGAATAAAAATAAGCCCCACCGTAACTGTCGTTCTGTGAATTGCATTTTTGTTAACTTACTGCAGTCACTACGTCAGTGCCAAGGTTCTCTTTTAAGAATAGTTAGTTATACATGTGATGGTTAACCTATTCCAAACGGGAATTCCCGTTTTTCAGAATCCCGTTTCTAAGAATCAAAATATTCTTCAAAACTTTAACATTGCAGAAGTTAAAGAGGTATGCCTAATTGTTAGTAATTTTTTATTAGTTGTGGTTTCTGATGTTATGTGTTTAGCCTCAGCGAGCGCGGTAGCGCGAGCGAGGCACGTAATTTGAAACAAATTATTTTGCAAAATGGGACTCTACAAAACGGGTGTTTGTCTACAAATGTCTGACCATTATCATGTTATAAATGTTCGTGTTTAAATGTTTTAAATGTTTCGTGTGTCTAAAATTTCGCGAACGATATTTGGCGCATTGGGATTTGGCGAAACGGGACTGGCCCCTGAGGCAAAAGCTGTTAATCTGCTTTCTTTTTGGCGAAACGGGACGTAACCAACCACTCGTTGGTGGGAGGAGGGGGGCAGCAGAATCAGTGATGCCAAAATGTAACAACCGTATTTTGGGAGTATTTTGTATTGGTGTTAAGGGATAAGGGCACGCCTCACTCACTAGACCTGAACGGAGGGGGGGGGGGGAGAGGGCATCGCTGGTAAGACCTGTCTTAAAGCAACATTATTACGTTTAGCTAGAGGGGTTCCTGTTTTTTTTTAAAGATAAGTCTGAATGGCAAAAAGAGCTGCTATGAGGAAAAATAGATTGTGAACGGATATCGTTAGTTCCGCTGATATTTGTATGACGCACGTAGGCGGGCATCAATGTGTTAATGGCACTAGCAATCACACACGCCTAATAAACACAATGATGTAATTAAAGATGTTTTTGCATGATTGCAAAATGAGAGATAATCAACGAGAATCATTAAACTAAACACCTTCATACGAATCATTTGTGAAGCCGGATATGTGGGGCAAATGCAAAAGCGACAATAGCAAGCATACATTTAAAAAGTCATTTATGCGAGTCATAATTTTATATTAGAAAACAAAAACGAACTCATTTGATGTTTAAGAAAAAGTTTAACTGAACAGAAATCAAAACAGAGAAGGAACACAACAAATTTTCATGCAAGGTTTCATATACCACAATGTTCTGTAGTGTTTGCTCCACGTAAAACAGTACGTCTGTATTCAAATGTTGTTGTTTCGATCCGTTTTTACTTTGAACACATTACTTTGTTATTACACATTACATTTTGCTATGACTCATTACTTCAGTTATTACTTCGAAGTTAATAATTAGTCTCCAGCTGGGCTACTAAACTACATCAAAAGGATAATGAACGGAAAGGAGACTGCTCGATTGAAGAATAATGCAAACTTAAGCCAATGAAAGTAGCCAAATTTGTGTGAGGTGAGTGTTGCTTTGTGTTTATCTGATTATCGTAAATTCAAACTAATTAGCCTTCATCGCTAACTAGCTGCTTAGTAGTGACTCATTTGGGGTTTCTTTGCAATAACATCCCGCCAAAACTACTAAGCCGAATTTGATGAAATTTTGTTTGCTGTCCAAGTACAACACGGAGAGGGACTTTTCAGATCGAAAATCAGGTATATTTTTGGCCGGAAATTATTCTATCGGAGTTATGATTTTCACATTGAATAAAGCGTTTTTACAAACAAACAAACAATGCAACGGTTCTTAAGATCAACAATTCAGCAATTCAATTCAATTCAATTCAATTCAATTCAATCAATTCAATTCAATTCAATTCAATTCAATTCAATTCAATTCAATTCAACAATTCATGAGAAACATGCATCCGCATTATCGATCATCGAAAAGTTGTTTCGTAGTTGACAATAAAAATAAAACAATCCAGTAACGAAATTGTGGAAGATTCAGTGCTAAAATGAAAAGCCGGGGAGAGGAAGGAGGAAGGGGAGGGAATGAAAAAATAAGGGAGGAAGGGAGAGGAGAGAGGATAAGTAATGATGAAGCTAGCCACCCCTCCCCACCTTGGGGGAAACTGCCTTTTCTCGCTCCAGAAATAATCTCACGCTCCACTACTGTGTAGCAACATGCAATGATGGCTGCCCCAGCTTGTACCAGGAGCAGAATGAAGGAGGATCTCCAACACAATTCTACCCTTTGTTCCACAGCTCGTGCTGAGTCCTGACTTCATACGGCCTATTATCCAACTAGCGTCCATTTTGACTTTTGTGGAAAACGTACGTTAAAAATTATGCTGTGTGGGGTTTTACCTAATAAAAACCGCATGTGCGCTAATTTATATTTAAAAATATGTTGTAAGAAATAAAGCATTTTGTCTACAGCCTTGGATTTGTCAACCTCATCTGAATATCTACTTTCTGCTCTGCCCCAGTTGGAGTTTTAGGCCTACTGTTGAGAACAACCTACCCTTAGCACCAGGGTATAAGGAGGAGTGGTATACAGGCAACCTCAGGGGTAACCTATTTTTAAGATAGTTTTTTTAAGTTGATTCCCAGCTCCAAATTTCCTTAGGGCTTACCTGGTTTGATTAGCTTTTTCGGCTCTCCCAAAAACAGTGGGCATTCCTAAACATTAACAAGGACGTGCAACACCCGCGGTATTACAGACTCGCCAGGACCCATAAGAGGGGACAAAGTTTGAGTTCGCTTGCTTTGCAGGAAGTTTTCGATCCGACCAGATTAACACAAATTCAACCCACTGCATATTTCTTCCACCTTATTGCAGAGATTCTATAATTGCAGCTGCGCACCATTGATGCCAACAAGTATAATTAGAGCCCAATAATTAACTTGGTTCGACTTATTGCCACCAAACGACAGTAATTTTGCTTCCTTGAAGTGTTGGTAAATCAAACTTCTGCACCACATCTACATTCTTTGCAGCAAAGGGGACGTTCCGAATCCGAACCTCCATCGACGAGCATGACAATTTGAAGTTATTCGCCGTCATGGCATAAGAACTTATTTACTTGTTATTGTTTTCTCTATGAACATCAAATTATTTGATGAGTGGTTAGAGCGCCCGGCTAGTAAACGGGAAGTCCTGGGTTCAAGTCCCATTCGTGGCAGTTGTCTTTTCGTTCTTTCTCAGACTAGTGTATCGTGTACCCTCACAAGGCCAGTCTTTAATGGAGACTGCTTGCTTCGTTTACCCTTTACCTTGTGATTTCTTTCTTTATTCAAATTATTTATTCTCCTCTGAACAGGATATTTTCCTTCGTTGCTTTTGCAAATGTTTTCTTTTTGCTCAAAATGCATGTTGTCATGTAATGCCAAACTGGCGCCTTGACTTGTTAAATAAAGTTAAAGTTAAAGAAGCAAAGTCTATGGAACTTCTTGCAAAGTCACAAAAATTAGTAGCCTGCCGTTTGTCAAGCAATTCAGGTATCGTTTAGTAATGATTACATCATGGATTTTGCAACCATTGGCTAGTGTAAGTGATTTAATGCACACTTTTTGTAAGGCAACGTCCTAGGAGGTGCGGAATCGTCCGAGGGTAGAAGCTCCCCAGGTCATTCTACACCTCCGAGGATGTCCGAGTTCTATGAAATGTGCATTAAATCACTTACACTGACCCATTTTTGCAAAATCCATGCTATAATATTGTCTTGTTACCATACATTCGTTTCCTGTAGCAGCGTCGAACAGAAATACCGTTGTCAGATGAAAGGAGCAGTTCTCATTTCCTTGTTTTCGGAAAGCTCGAACAATAATCCAGCAACATTGCTTTAACAGTGTGTGTGTGACGTTCCATGCGTCATATTGTTACAATATTTCCGTTGTTGACTCACAGGGCAATTTCTTATTTTCCTTGTTCGTCGAAGGGAATATCGGATTCAAGCAACAGTAGAGGGGAAATACGATATAGAGGTACGGACGGAGGGAAACCAAAACCCACCCCGACCCGACTCGCCATACCTCGTCCCCTCACGACGTCATACCCACCCCAACCTTCCCAGCCCCTCCCCCTCGTGACGTCATAGCGCTGCCCCCCCCCAACCAACGGGCGTCGATCTGAACAAGGGTAAATCTTCCCCCCCCCCCTCCTGGACTCGAACCTTTAAACATAAATAAATAAATAAATTTGTTGCAAACGCAACCGGAATGGCAAGGACCTGTCGATTACTAACAGCCATCCGAAATTAAAACTAAAAGTCATAGATTACAAAAGTTTAAAATAAAGACAAATGGCGCGACAGTAGAAGTAGGGTTGATGGAATTTGGTTGGGGTCACGAATGCCTTACCACCAAGGTTAGACCTACCAGGGACACAATGGTCCCCGATGGCATCGCCAAACGTGAGGGACAAGTGAGGGGAAACGCCGGGAGTCATTATCACTAATTCTTATATTACAATAAAATAAAGTAAAGCAAATCTTGGCCAAGACCAATTGGCATTCCTAATGCATAAAAAAAAAATGATACTGGTAAAAATCCCACAGCAAAAGTGGTCAGCACTGAGTCAGTATATATTTGCGATCTCAGCACAAAAGAACAGGGAAGGGATAGGTTTATCCACTTATTCCCTGCCTTAATTAAAATTAATAAAAGTACACTTATTTACAATAAAAGTAGCAGGTTGATACCATTGTCTTAAAAACTACGAAAACTTTACATATCTGGTGAGATCGGCATTATTCAGCCTCTTTTTAATAGTAGCAAGTGTTGGTGTCGTGACTACATCAGCAGGAAGAGCATTCCAGGGACCTACGACACGATTAGAAAAGAAAAACCTACGACAATCCCTCCTACTAGTCTTTACTATTAATTTAAGGATATGACCCCTTGTCCGATTTCCTTCCCTTAATGAAAAGAAATGGTTGCACCCCAAATCGGTCAATCCATGTAAAATTGAAAAGGTCAGGTTTAGGTCCTGTTTAAGTCTCCTCACTTCCAGTGAATCCATATTTAAAATTTCAAACGTTCTGTGTAAGTTTTACATTTCATACCTGGCAAATACTTTGTAAACTTTCTCTGAACAGACTCAATATGGCTTATATTCTTTATCAAATGTGGAGACCAGACTGGACTTGCATATTCCAGTATAGGCCTAACAAATACAATGAAGGCCCAGCACAGGGTCTTTACATCACCAGAAGTAAAACATCTTTTAATTATTGCCATTCTCTGCCGAGCAGTTTTGACAATGTTATTGCAGTGAATTTCACTCTTAAGATTACTTGTAAACCACACCCCTAATTCTTTGACTTCAGTGACATGGTCAAGCACTGTACCCCCAAGTGTATATTGCATCTCCATATTTTTTGGTCCAATGTGGAAAGCTTTACATTTGGGGCCTGATAGGGATATTTCCCATTTTTGAGACCAAAGTTCTAGATCCAGTAAGGACGAGGACAATGCTGTATGATCCTCCTTATCTCTTATGGTATTATAAAATTTCACATCATCAGCGAACTTAGGGGTCATAATGGTTGAATCTTTAGTTTTTAAATCATTAATATAGATAAGGAACAATAGTGGGCCCAACACCGATCCCTGTGGGACACCACTAATAACCATACTTTCACTAGAAATTGATGCTCCTACACACACTTGTTGTGTTCTATTCGAAAGAAAGTTATTTATCCATTTAAGGGTGTGACCACCAATACCGTAGGCTGCTAGTTTAGAGTTTAATTTTTGATGCGGTACAGAATCAAATGCTTTCGCAAAGTCAATCAGTATAACATCCATCGAATTTCCACATTCCATAGACTTTGTCCAATCGTCAAGACAACAGAGTAATTGTAGAACACTAGATCTTCGCGGTACGAAACCAAATTGATCATTTGATAATAGCTCAAAAGATGTAAGAAAGTCCATTATTCGTTTTTTTATAACTCGTTCAATAATTCTACATGGTACGCACGTTAATGAAATATAGGCCTATAATTTAGTGGGTCTGCACTATTACCCTTTTTGAATATAGGTATCACACGTGCTTGCTTCCAATGTTTTGGAAGTTTGCCAGATAGTAACGATTTATTTAGGATTATAGATAAGGGTAAACAAAATTCTTTCACATATTTTTTATAAAAAGATGATGAGAACCCATCTGGGCCCACGGCTTTACTATCTTTGAAGCTCCCAAGGATGAATTCAATATCTGCCATAGTGATGGAGTTTGGTTCAAAGGGTTTAAAATTGATAGAAGATTCTGTGACGTGAGCCTCAATATCTATTATTTTATCACTTGTAGTAAAATGTTTTACAAATATGGAGTTTAAGGTCTCCGCTTTATCATGGTCATCAGTTATTAATTTGTCGTTATGATGAAATGGCGGCAGATGCTGTCTGCGACCCGTTTTCCTTTTGATATGTTTTCCTTTTCCTCCAGGCTGCTGGAGTGCCCACCGAAATAATTTTACGCTCTTGTTTAATTTCATGGGCCTTAATAGTATTTGATAATAAGTAACTACAATATTTATATTTTGCATAAATTGACTTATCCCTATTTTATTCTTATATCTTCTCCAAAGTTTTTTCTTCCGATTTAGTAATTGTACCACATCTTTGGGAGGCCTACGTTTACCATTATTACTAAGAATTTTAGAACAAGTGTTTTTCATTACTAATTTTGATAGCATGTTATGAAATGTATTCCATGAAACCTCTACCTCCATTTTCTCCGTTACTATTTTGGACCAATCTGCATTTTTAAGATCCTCCCGTAAGGCATCAAAATTAACAAACCCATTATCGATCTGGACATAGGTGGGAGAGTGTGTGTTTAACGATCTGGATGAGGGTTAAAGTGACCCCCCCCACCCCGGACTCGAACTTTAAGATGGTGAACTCTTCCCCACATAGCAATGATCAGATTCTTTTCATTCAAAAAACTGGAAGTGGTATAATTTTTCAAGATGGGGGGCCATCCCCCCCCCCCCCGATAAAAAACCGGAAATGACGTAATTTCAGGGAGGTGAACACGTGTCTGAAGAAGAAATT
This sequence comes from Lithobius niger, assembly GCA_023313725.1. Classification (NCBI taxonomy): domain Eukaryota; kingdom Metazoa; phylum Arthropoda; class Chilopoda; order Lithobiomorpha; family Lithobiidae; genus Lithobius; species Lithobius niger. The sequence goes on along the minus strand of JAHWFP010188067.1, from coordinate 37,973 downwards.
ATGGAAATTATGGTTCAGTTACAGGAGAGAGAATTTATAAGTTAAAGAGGGCTATAGCAGGGGACTTTACCCCTCATCAAGGTCGTCAAGCGTTTTGTGTGGTCACGTGACTTTGGTTTTCAGATGACGTCATTTCTGGTGTTCGTGGGGCCACTATCTTGGAAAACGACATCACTTCTGCTTTTCATGGGGCCGCCATCTAAGAAAATGATGTCATTCCGGTTTTTTGGATGAAAAGAATCTGATCTTACTATGTACTATGTAGGGGAAGGTCACCATCTAAAAGATCGAGTTGGGGGAGGGCACTCTAACCCTCATCCCGATCTTTCAAAAACGTACTCTCCCACCCTCGTCCAAATTGACGTTGTTTGCAAGTTCGAGTCTGGGGAGGGGGTATTTTACCCTTGTCCAGATCGACGCTCATTAGTCGGAGAACGGCGGGGCTATGAAATCACAAGGGGACGGGGTAGGCGGGGCAGGCATGATGTCGCGAGGGGGGAGGGGCTGGGTGGGTTGGGGCGGGTATGACATCTCGAGGGGGCGGGGGTCGAGACAGGGCGGGTCGGGGTAGGTTTTAGTTTTCTTGCGTCCGTATCTCTATATCGTATTTCCCTACTACTAGCAACGATGCCTTCAGGTAATTTCCGTTCATACACTTTGAACAGACATTACACGTAGGCCATTGTTACTAAAGTTTGGTTGAAGTCTGACGGGGCAAAATCTTATTTCCTTTAAAGGAAGCAAGCAGTCTGCATTAAAGACCGGTCTTGTGAGGAAACGCAATACACTAACAAGGCGGTCTTTAATGCAGACTGCTGGCTTCGTTTACCCTTTACCGTGTGATTTCTTTATTTATTTATTTCCATTGTTCTCTGAAGGAGCAGTTCGGAATTGAACAATAATGCGATGATAGATCTATTGCAGTTGGTAAAGGCAATGTTCAAGGTTTAGAACGTAGCACTGCTGAGAAATCCAAAGCAACGATCCAAACTAGCTTTTCGCCACGTATATACATTACTATTTGATTGAAGTCCTCACTCCACCAAAACTAAAAAAAAATAACATATCCGTTCCTATTTAATACTTTTCGACGAAACGTGACCAGATAGTAGATAAGTATGGAAGGTTATATTTATACCAAAACTTATGCGATTCTGTGAGAGACTGTTCACTTGTTGTTGTTGTTCTAAATGAAAGAACCCGTGTTTCCGCTAAGCTCATATAGTTTTAAACCATAGGAGTAAATACCCTATCTACTCCTATTATTAAACCAAACTATAAAGCTACGTTGTTAGGACACGAAATTGGCAGCTGGAAACGATAGAATTGCGTATTTATTTCGTAGATGCAGGCTTTCAGAGCTGAGCTGAATTGTTTCAAAGTGGGAAGCAACAATCACTGCATGCGCGCGCAGCAACAATCACTGCATGTGCGCGTGTTCACACCTTTGCAAATGAAAAAAAAAATTACTCCAGCCGCAAGACATAGACTGAATTAGTTTTTGGTGCAAATTTACAGTAACATTAATTCCAGTTTTTCCAGTTTTTATTACGCATTACTGCATGCTATAAAAAAGATTCACGGATTACAAATAAAATGTCAAGTGTGCCGTAAAAAAAGGGTTATATGATTGATGTTTTACTTACTTGTAAAAATGTACACGGATAAAAATTTAGGATTTTGAATTTCAATAATCAAATGTACAATTCAGAAAATTGCATATGCTTCAAGCACAACCGCACATAAGCACATGCAATTTTCTGAATTGTACACTTGATTATTTAAATTCAAAATCATAAATTTTTATCCTTGTACATTTTAACAAGAAAAGTAAAACTTCAATCACATAACCCTTTTTTTGCGGCACACTTGCCGTTTTTGTTTGTACTCTGCGTAATAAAAGCAATAAAATGTTTGTACTCTGTGCTAGAAAGCTGGAGTTAGAAGAGGATGAAGTGATGTGAAGAATATTGTTGTCGATGCCCTATAATAATTTCTGTTTGCAAGGCAGCAATGAATAAGACCGAAAACATTCTTCTTTGCGCGGTAGCAAAGAAAAAGGGCGAGCTTTCGTCAGGATAAAGGGTTTTGTCGATGCTCTGTAACAATCAGTAACAAACGATATAATACGTCACATTACTTTATTATACGTTTTAAAAGTGACGTGTTGTATCATGTTAGTATAGCCCAATAGTTAGGGCGTTAGCCTCCTAATTTGAAGGCTGTGAGTTCGAAACCCGTCCAAGCAACGAACGTATAAGGCAGGTAATAGGTAAAGCTAAAACTAGGTAAAAACTTAAGGTAAACATGACACGAGGCAGGTACGTCACCTTCGTATGATGTCTAAGGTTATAGAGATATTGAATTTACGTTTTCAAAAGTAATTTTTTTTTTCTCAAAAAAGAAAAAACGAAAAACCTTCCCCAGGAAAACTATCAACCTCCCTTGTGTATTTCGGGCAAAGAAACTGATCTCACCTAACAAAACTGCTTTTCTATGCTTCTCTACAACAGTACGCTTCTCTGCAAACAGCACTGGCGATGCCAAAATAGTCAAACGAAGGGGAGATGCGTTGATTCAAACATGCTGTCCTGGGATCCTCTGAGATAAAAGGACGGAGTAAAATCGGCTGATATCTTGCATCCTATTGCGTAAAAAATTGTTCCACAGTAAAACTATCGACCCAGCCTGGTAAAATTCGGGTAAGAAAACTGATCTCACCTACCAAAACAGTTTTTCTGTACTTTTCTAGGGATGCAAAAGGCACTGCGTAATTTTGTGGGAGTCAGCTAAACTGGCATAAATTTGGCCAAGCTCTACAAGCTGTTTATTGATGTAGACAGTATTGTCCTGGGATGCCCACGGATACAAAATCCCCTGGATACGTAATGCCCTGCGTCATTTTTGTGGGAACCAGCTAGGCCGAGGCAGTAGTATGAAGACTGATCCCGAAAAGCGCCGAAATGTTCCCGTGTAACCAACAATCACTCCAACAATCATTTTAAACCATCGGTGCACGAGGTTCATCATTGCTACGTTGCAAAGTGGCCAGCGACAATAAGACTGTGATACACGAGTCTCATCATTGCTAGTTGGAAAGTGGCCGGCGACAATAGACTGTGATGCACGAGGTTCATCATTGCTACGTTGCAAAGTGGCCGGCGACAA
>JAHWFP010188067.1:0-34795 GCA_023313725.1 Lithobius niger | reverse complement strand
AACGTTGCAAAGTGGCCGGCGACAACAAAACTGTGATGCACGAGGTTTAATCATTGCTACGTTGCAAAGTGGTTGGCGACAATAAGACTGTGATGCACGAGGTTCATCATTGCTGCGTTGCACAGTGGCCGGTGACAATAAGACTGCGATGCACGAGGCTCATCATTTCTACGTTGGAAAGTGATTGGCAACAATGAAACTTAATTTATCACACCGTAACATTAGCCAGCAACAATTAACGTTACTGTTTAAACGTTTAAACGTTCAAGGCCGTACAGTTCAGTTCAGGCATTCAGGCAGTATTTGGTAAGTTTGGTGTTTAATTTTAAACGTTGCTGGACGATGCTGGGACGATTAAAATTATTAGTAAAAAAAATCGGATAAATATTCAAAACGTGCAATAATACACTGTAACGTGCTTACAGTACGACAATACGCACACACTCAGTTAGCCACTCGTGCGGTGCACCTTGCCGTTAACATGGATGCTGTGCGCTGCTAGCTACCATGCACACATGGCAGCTGGCCCAGCGCCAGCATCCGGGTAAGCGAGCGAGTCCAATTGTTCAACCAGTTAGGACCGGATCGCGCCTGTTCGCCAGTAGCCTCAGGCTAGAGCCATTGTTCTCCCTCGTGTATAAAACGCGAGGCTGAACGCGGATTCAAGCGAGTTGGTGTAGGGGACCTGACTGAAAGGTTGGATCACTGCCTACGAGGTGCAGCAGATGGATAAATTCTGCTGATAGTCTAATATGTAAACGCTATGTGCATAGTCCCCTAGCTATGCAGTAAGGAGTGAATTAGGATCGAGCATTGTGCCTTGTGAATAATCGTCCTCTTCCTTAGCGACCTTACATATTTTGGGGGCCTACCGGAATTACCTAAACCTTCGGGATAGGAAATTCATGTTTTCCAAACCTTCGGGATGGAGAAAAGCATGAAAAATCTCTGGCACTCATAGTGGAGACCTTGTCATTGGGATTAGAGTCACACGTTTTTAAAAAATGCTTCCGATTCGGGGAATAGTCCCAACAGATGAGCGTGCAGGTTTGGGGATTTTCGTGGAATCTGGCCAGTGCATGCGTTGTCACTTTAGCCACGAAAATCCCCATTTTTATTTTGACTTGTCCTGGTCGAATTAAAAATACCCACTTTCTTTTCTGTAGGGAACAGAAATTAAAGTAAAACAGTTGTTTTTGGACTAGCAGTGAGCGAATGTACAAAACGCTCGTTGGTAGGAAAATTGCAACATTGGGGGTGGCTAAAAGATTCTGACTTGCCTGCGTAGTCGTTTCCTTGGTTACAATTATTCACTTTCCCTGGCGACCAATGCCAGTTTGATTGAAAAAACCCGCACTCGGTAGTTATTTGTGAACTTGCTCGCTTTCACGAATAGCGCTATTTTTTTTTTTCGGTTAGGCCTAAAAACTGCCAAAATAAAAATCACCGTTTTTCTTCGGAAAATAAAGTACGACATTTATTACAGAGTGGTAGGACTGCTTAAGCCTAACACTTTGAATATAATTGTTAGGGTTAAATTAGTGAAGTGTGCACTTTTTAACAACGAATTGAAAGTTGATGAGCCTGGAGTGAGCTAACTAAGTACTCATTGTTTAAGGCTAGGAGATGAGTAAATTTAAGAATTATAAATTCTGTTGACCCATAACAGTATTTAAGATTGAAAGTAAAGTAGAAACGAGTAAATTAAAACGCTCGATTTGAAAACTACTTCGGTACAGAGAATAAAAAAAAGGGAACGAATTTTTTTTCCTCTGACGGTAAGCGAAATTATGAGTCGACCCATGACTCTCGATTATGCTAGGTTACCTATTTCACGGAGTTAGTAATGCGAAACTTGGACTTGAGTTACGCGCGAAAAAGGTCGAGGGCTAAGGATAAGTAGAAATACTGCCTTAGTTAATGAAAATGGGGAAGATTTTGAGGCATCTTGAGTGGAAGATAGGTTCCAATTCGAAATGGATTTATTCAGTTCGAACTTGTCCCCGCTAGGATCGTTACGTCAAAATATTAGGAAATTGAGCAAAAGTCTGAGCTAGACTTTGCTTATTTCCGAAGTTGGGTAGTTTTCTATCCAGCAAACAGGAGTAAATAAAAGACCGACAATTTGTGAAGTTAGTCCGTATGGAATAAACTAATTTTTGCAAGTTGCAGACTTGACTTGGAGGCAAATTTTTTTTCCCGTCTCGCGTGTATGGAAAAAGCAGAATTGTGGCCAGGAAGAGTGGGTTTTTTGTTTATTCTGTGTGTTTCTAGAACCGGAACTGGTTACTAGGAATAAGAATGGGAAGTACGGTGAAAAATTATGCAAAAGAAAAGCAGATGCGTCATACGTACACCCCCCCCCCCCTCCTTAAAACATGAACACGTCAAAATGTTCGATGTTGTAGGAAAGTTTGGGAATGGTGGGCTGTATAATAGGTAATCGTGTAGCCGCGAATAGGACACTTGTATTACGAATTGTTACAGACATGACTTTGGATGATTATAAGGTGAGAAAGGTTTATGATTTGGATCCGAAAATTCAAATGCGCAGTGAGACCTTCATCTAGGAAATTAGCCGACCAAAGAATGGGTTTTGAAAATGGAAAGGAGGAATTGACTGTGGTTACGGTTGAAACCGAATTTTTTTTTCTAAAATGGGCTTTGTCATGCCCATTGTCAGTTGGCTGAAATTAATTGTGAAGCATGTAAGAAGGCTGACAGTTTAGGACGGTAACTTGGCAACCGGAAATGAGGCATCAGTCCACAACCTTGTTCAGGTAACGAAACCTGGAACAAGAGCGTGAACAGGTTGCCACATTTCGACGCCGTTTGTCGCATATAAAAAGAAAGCACATTTTTTTTTAATTATGTCGTACAAACGAAGATCGTATCCTCATATACGCTGTAAGCAGAATTTAAAAATCGTGCAAACAGGAATATGTGTGGTAGCGATCCAGAATGAAATCTATTTATTGGACGGGTAAAATCCAAAATAGGGTGATTTCTGAAGGCTTTTATGCAGAGCACATCAGGTGAAAACCAGGGAATGGTTTTGCAGAGAAGCACCTGTGTGGCTCATGACGGAGTTCTTACGAACAACAATGGGGCACACAGATGCGAACTAATTTATAAAGGCAGTTCGGAAATGCAATTTTCGAGAGACTGATGTAAATTATTTTAGTTTCATGTAGTGATTCAGTTCAGTGGCGAACAGATTGTTTAGTTGTTTGGTGTTTTCGAAGCCAGTAAGACGACTAGAGTGTGAGGTGGGGCAGATGGCGTGTAGCACGATCCCAAACGGAATGATTTATTCCGTGGGCGTAGGATAAGAGTGCTATACTTTTGGCGTCTGGTCGCTTGGCATTGTGACATGTAGACTACGATGGTAGTTCTTTTTAAATGTGGGAGAACCCCCAGTGGGGACCTCTACCCGCATATGGGATGGCAGTGCGAAGCCAGCTCTACGTAGCGTGTTTGGTTAAAGCTGTAGGCTCGCTCTAGTAGCGTTTGGCCAGATGCACTTTTCCAACACGTGAGTGCTGCGGTCTAAGGGCACAGTCTATGAAAATGGATTGAAGAATTAGGTTGGATGAACGGATTGAGGTAGAGTGTTCGATGCGTGATAGAGTAGGTGGTGTGGCAACCAAACCCCTCTTGAAAACAAAGGCACTCCTGATCACCGCAATTCAGGAATTTCTACTGAATATTTGAACATTACTTTCCCAGCAGGTTTACAGTTAAAGGGTAAAAAGATTCTTTTTCTGTAAACTACAGAAAACAGTGGAGGGAGCGCCAATTTTTTTCTCTCTCACTGACTAACTGGTTGCTGGACGTGCTTTGCACAAACTTGACGGTGGCCACCAATCGCTCGTCCGCTCGAGAGGGCACAACCGACGGATGGGACCACCAGGGGTCATCATGGGATGTGGGGAAGACTTTGTGGAAGACTTTGTGGTGGACTTTTGGTGTAGTTCTTGTACGTGTGTGCGAGTGCAGAATGGACTGCAAGTTTTTGGTCACAGACGAGACTGTGTAGTATAGTGGTAGCTGCGATGCCGACCATGCCATCGTGGGTGGAAGTGACTGGGATGTCACCGAAAGGTAGTTAACATGGGACTACCTGCGTGCCGATCCGGAAATGGAGAAGTTTTGGGCGCTCAATTTGGAGTGGTGTTATGTGCTTTCACCAGAGGAGTGTGCTGCGAGGGGATGTGCGTCGGAAAATGCCTGTCCGATAATGGAAGTCGGCCATGACTGTGCTGGGAGGCATAGGCACGTGGACCTGCATACCCAGGAGGGACCCTGAGCAAGATGCTCGAACAATTATTTCCGTTGAAAGACATGGCAGTGTGTGTGTTCGAAGTGGTGTGGTGTCAAGCTGTTGTTGAGCAACAGAGCACGTGGAGAAGGCGTTTGAGAGGTGAAAGGGCCCTCTGGGAGAACTGACCTCGGAAGCTGCAGGTAGGAGGAGTGCCTATTTATAGGTCCACTAATGGCAGCCCACTGGGAAGCGCCGTGGCAGGCAGGTACTTCAACAGCAGGTGGCAGAAGATGGGAGGAACTTCCGGAGGCGCGTTAGAAGCCACTTGGACATGCTTTCATTTGTTGTTAAAGTTTCTGCGTTGGTTGTTACGTCGTTACGAAGGACAATGTTGTTGTTACGTTTTTCTTCAAGTTGGGACTGTTACGTTTGTGCTGCAGATGGAAGAAGTTGTTGGTGCTTTTGTTGTGCTACATGTTAATTTTGATTGTTGTTTTGATTTTGCTGTTTTGTTGTGTTAAGTTTTTTTTTGTAATTGGAGTCTTGTTAGAACAGGAGGCTACAATAATTGTTGATAGGGAAAGTTGTAAAACTATGTAAATTAGGGCGTTTTCTGAATAAATTGCTTTTCGATCCTGAAATTTTAAACAACTTACAGGATAGTTAGGCAATGCATTGCGCTACAACTGAGGTTGATCTCTCCTTTGCCTAGGCAAACACTTAGGGGAGGGGCGATGTAACGTGCTTACATGACAATACGCACGCACTCAGTGAGCCACTCGTGCGGTGCAACTTGCCGTTAACATGGATGCTGCGTGCCGCTAGCTACCATGCACACATGGCAGCTGGCCCAACGCTAGCATCCGGGTAAGCAAGCCAATCCAATTGTTCAACCAGTTAGGACCGGATCGCGCCTGTTCGCCAGTAGCCTCAGGCTAGAGCCATTGTTCTCCCTCGTGTATAAAACGCGAGGCTGAACACGGATTCAAGTGAGTTGATGTAGGGGATCTGACTGAAAGGTTGGATCCCTGCCTACGAGGTGCAGCACATGGATAAATTCTGCTGATAGCCTAATATGTAAACGCTATGTGCATAGTCCCCTAGCTATGCAGTGAGGAGTGAATTAGGATCGAGCATTGTGCCTATGAATAATCGTCCACTTCCTTAGCGACCTTACAACACAGACGGGTTCTCTCACTCAATCAGCGTTTATTAGCTAACCAAAAATAATTGTTTAAAAGATGGCATAAATCGCTGGAAGATAGATAAGATAAAGAAAGACGGCGTCGAGCAAAGCTAAACCCCCCCCCCCCCCCCGGAAAAGAACCCCCAAGGAATTAGCCTCTCCACGCATCATGGCGGGCCTTAAAGCAAGACAGGTTAGGTGCAGAAACAAAAGAAACCAGCAAAGAATTTTATGGGTTGACCACCCGCTCACAGAAAAAGCATTGTCGAATATTGAGCAGGAATAATTTTCCCAACAATTTGAAATGATGTCCCTGAGTAGTGTTAGGTTAAGAATAAAAAAATTGGAATAATCAATATTGAGAAGACCATGAAGAAGCTGGTAGGTAAGAATAGTGTCTCCCCTATCAAATCTTTCTTGTATGGAAGGCAGATGGATGCACTGAAGACGATCGGAGTAAGTTAGTTTACAGACAGCTGGACACCATTTGGTGAGTCTATGCTCTCACTTTTCAAGTTTATTAAGGTTTAACAAGGGCGACAAACCTGTGAACAGTATATAATCAAGGATAGGGCGAATGAAAGTTTTAAAAAGCATGGCAAAGATGTGGGAATCAAGGTTGGAGAATTTTTTAAAGACATAGTGAGGTTTGCGGAACGCTTTGCGAGTGACATTATCAATATGTTTATCAAATTTAAGTTTATTGTCAACGATAACACCAAGACCTCGGTGATAAGAAACTTGCTCTAGCTGCTGGCCAGAGAGATAATTTGTTACGGCTGTTGTTATAGTAAAAGTGGAGAACTTTGCACTTCCCACAGAATTTAAAGAAAGTTGGTTAAGTTTAGCCCAGTTACACACAAAGTTGAGACTGAGTTGAAGAAAGTGATCATTGGCGTATCCAAGCAGTTTGAAGTCGTCTGTCCAGTAATTAATTGTTGCTGAAAAAAAGGCGGCTCACAAAAACAACAAATCCCACTACGAGACTATAGGAGTCTTTTATTGCAAGAAGAGTTGGAAACAAAATGCAGATCGTGAGCACAGGGTCCAATCAAGTAGGAAAAAAGTATTTATTTTTTTTTAAAGAAGCATGTCTTAGTAATGTGCCGAGTTTGCTGGTTAATCTCGATCATGCTAGTGTGGCGCCGCCTAGTAGATGATCGGCCAATAGATGAGATTAATTGTAACTGACTGAGCAATTCCAGCTTCATTGCTAATTAACATTAACCTCGGGAGGAGCAACTAAATGGGGATGCGCTGATTGAGTGAGCGAAGTGAACGAAAATGAGCGTTTGTTAGACAGTGTGCTGAAAAATGGGATTGACCAAATATAAGAATGTTTATATGGACATACAATAAACCAAACCGCCTCAATTTGGCTGATGTAACGGAATTGCAATGCAGTCGTGAAAATTATGAATGAGAAAATTTGTACACATAAATTCTTCCAAAAAAAAGGTATACAGGTGACGAAAAGACCGTGTAACGTTTTGTACATTTCACAGTCCTATGAAAGTTGTGCAATCCACCAAAACCAAAACTGGTATAAGAGAAGCCACCAAGTTTCCATAAAGGGTCGGCCTTCGAAAGTACTGGTTTCATTCAACCACGGAAAGGCCGCTAAGGTTAATCCTGTTAACGAAGTTAATCACACCGAATAATACTTTGGACTTTAAATGAAAACTTGAAGACGGATGAACTGTGATACAAGCCCCTAGTAAAACGGGCGTAGCTCGGTCCCTAAGAGTGGTAGCCGCTTTAAATTACTCTTGATGCAAAGAGGACATTCTCCCCTTTTTAATGTACATAGTTGGAGTCATCCACTTTAATTAGAATAGTCGCAACAGCAGTTGAAAGTTGAAATTGAGCCAATTATCTAAAGGCAAATCGGATAAACTGTGATACAAGCCTGTAGTAAAACGAGCGTAGCTCGGCAACTAATAGTGTTAGATCCTTTTAATTACCATTGATGTAAAGAAGACATTCCCATCTTTCGAATGAACCTAATTGGAGTCCGCTAGGTTAATTAGAAGCATCACAACAGCTGTTGAAAGTTGATAATGAGCGAATTATCAAATTGCGAAACATGTCCAACTTTCACCGGGTGTAAAAATAATTCCCCTGTCTACCACTGTGTGCGCCCTATTCGAGTATTTTAGTACTAAACGACCAGTTTCAAGACACTTAGCCTCAGGCAACCGACGTCAAGGGATTGGAGTATTTGTTCCCACAAATCCAGGTGCAATGAATAGTTGGGGACAGAAATCGAGTGGTGACTCTAATACAGACCATTCCCTAACACTGTGCTTAGTTCTGTTCCTAGTGTAAAGTTGCCATCTCTTGCTTGCCGACTTGACCGTAATTACCTAATGACTGTAATTAGGGCTAATTACGTTGTTCTACTCGAACGATGAACGAAACATTGGCCAACTTTGGAATGCCGGGTTTTTGGTTACAGTTCCACGTGCGAGACACGTGCGTTCCTTTTCACGGAAAGTGTTTCCATATTTTAGCGGGAACGAGCCCTTATAATGAAGATAGTTTGGCGCAAAAAGAGGTCTTTCCCAACAAGAACGCAACAAGGACAGAACTCTATGCACGAACTGTCTTGTTGGACAATGTCTCGATTCATGTGCGGATTGTTAAATGTTTATTTTTTGTAAATTGCGTTATGTCTAAGGAGGAAGTAAAGAAGTTTGAATTTAACAACTCTGCAGTGAACCCTTGAAATTACGTTGGTGGCAGCGGTGTAGCCGTACTTTCACGTTGAGGAAGCAGCTGGAGTTCATGTCGATTTGTTCGAGTTTCAACGGTCAGGGTGCTGCCTTTGTGTCTACATTGGCAGTGGTGAAGCAAATTGCGTCTACATCAAGTGTAAAGTAAATACATTGGTGGCAGTGGTCAAGCCGGACTTACACGTCGAAGAAACCAGCAGTTTTGGCTTACATCCAGACTTTCACGTTAAAGGGACACAGCTGCATCGAAAGTCGGCGGTCAAGTCAACTTAGATGGTAGTGGTGAGCTTCTCCAACTCAGTAGGTTCACTTTCCATGGCAGAATTTCGACTTTGGCAGCAACCAGCGTGGGAGGAAGATTAAAGAGGCCTCCTGCTGTTCAAGAAAGACGAGTCAAGAGACGGAAAACCTGAGCTGGCAGACAAGATTGCGACTGGACGAGGGACGGAGGACATTCCTATCAGCGAGAGTGGGCGGTAATGCTGCACTTCGTCGTGTGAAAAGGAAAATTTCGGCGAATTCCGGTAATGGAAGAAGCGAAATAGAGTTTGAAGTCATCGTCAGTGCAAACCTAGGTTCGTCAGTTTGGATGTAGAAGTCGTCTTGGCAGCGTCTCCACAACGCGGCAACAGGTGAGCTCTGGCAAACTTTTTTTACACCTTGGTATTAGGGCGTTTGGGGAAAAAAGTGTTGTTTAAAGCTTGCGGGAACTGTTGTGCGTGTTGGTGTGATTTTTTTATTGTTGGTTACTTAGGTAATTAAGTAATTTTACAATGGAGTTGCTTAGTGATAAAACTGTGGTTGATTTGAAAGCTGTGTGCGAGGAATTAGGGTTGCATGCGCCTAAGAGAAAAAGTGAAATTCTGGCTATGTTTAAAGGTGGGTTGGAGGGAGAAACTTTGTTGGCTGATGATCTCGCAGAAGCAGTTAAAACTGTTAAAACTGTGTCGAGGCTAAAAGGGTAATAAATGAAGAAAAAGAGAGGGAATTACAAGAAAAACAGGAACTAAAGGAAAGGGAAAGGCAGGAAAAGCAAGATGAAAAGGAAAGGCGAATTTTAGAAGCTGAATTACAGAGGGAAAGGTTAAGTGTAAGAAAAGAAGAATTAAAAAGGGAGGAGGCTTTAAGAGAGAGGGACAACGAATTAGCAAGGGAAAAATTAGCAAGGGAAAAAGAATTAAGAGAGAAGGAGGACGAATTAGCAAGGGAAAAAGAATTAAAGGAAAGGGAGGAAGAATTTGAGAGGGAGAAATTGGCTAGGCTAGACGAGATTGAAAGAGAAAAATTAGCTATAGAAAGAGAAAGATTGGATCGTCACGAAGAGCTAGAACGGGAGAAGTGGGAACGAGAAGATAGATTAACGAGGGAGAAACAGGAGCATGAGCTGCGTATTAGCGAAAATGCTAGGCAGCATAATGATGAAATGCAGGCAAGAGAGTTGTCCTTTAAGCAAGAACAGTTAAAGGTAAAAACAGAGTCTGTACAACAAGAAAAACGTTATGACATGTCGAAGTTGTGCCAACCCTTCAGGGAGAAGGAAGACAACATATTAGTTTTCTTGTCTGGTTTTACTAGAATTTGTGAGAGGATGGGCTTTAACAAAGAAGAGTGGCTTTTCAGATTGTTATCGTTGTTAACAGGGAAAGCGCGGGAAACACTCATGCGTCTTTCTGATGATGACTTTGCAAAGTTTGATCTGTGTGTTAAAGCTCTTAAAGTAAAATTTAATGTTACAGAGCAGTGTTTACATAACCAGTTTAGGTCAGCAAAAAAAACTGATAAACAAACGTACTTAGATTTTGCCCACATTTTGACAACACTGGGTACTAAATGGGTTAAGGAACTTGATTGTGGGGATTCTTTCCAAAAATTGTTCCAGCAGATATTAATAGAGGATTTTTTGAATAAGGTACCAAGTCCGATAAGAGTATGGCTTATTGATAAGGGTAAACAAAAGTCTGTTTTGAACTTAGCTTCGCTTGCAGACGATTACTGCGCTAATCGCCAAGAAGCAGTTCTAAGACAGGGGAGTGGTTCTGACAATGGAAATGGCGGACCACAGGGCAGAAATAATTACCGTGGAGGAGGTAACAATGGTAATGGTTATGGCAGGTATCGGAATGGTAATGGTTATCAAGGTAGTCAAGGTAACAGAAACAATGGAGGGAGTGGTAATTCGCAGAGGCAATCAAGAGAATGGTACTAGTAACTATGGGAACAGTAACAATGGTAATGTTAACAACAGCAATAGTGGTACTGGAAATGGTTCAGGTAATAATGGTACGAGCAATGGTACTACAGCTTCGGCTTACAATGCGCAAGCAAGGCCGCAAGCTAACGACAATACTCAGTCTAGTAGGAGACGCCTTTAAAGGCGGACGAGCCACGTAAGTGCTACATTTGCAGCTCGAGCTCGCATTTGAAAAGGGATTGTCCCAATAATAGTACCAAAGCCTCAGTGGGAAATGTATGTACTCAATTTCCTAGTGTACACAGTGGAAAGGAGGTTAACTCTTTTAAAGGTAAAAGTGGTACACAGTCGGTGGAAAGCCAGTTATGTAAGAAATGTACAATTAATGGAAAGCCTGGAAGTTACTTGCTTGACACAGGTGCATTTATGGATGTGGTTTCAAGTAAAATAGTAGAGCCTAGTTCGTTCACAGGGGAACGAATTGTTTTGTCGTCAGTTGTAAGTCAAAACGTGACAGACTTTCTTGTGGCAAAGGTAAAGTTGGCTACAGACGATGGCTACATTACGCTGGAATGCGGTGTGTCGCCATTTTTTAAGGACGAAACGTACGACTTTCTGCTTAGCCAAAAGTCTTACGAAAAGCTACAGAAAATTGAAACAAAGGTAAACAACACACGGAATGCGATAGCTAGGTCGAAAACAGGTATCAATGGAAAGAAAAGTAACGACAAACAGGCTGTAGATGAATTTATTGATGGTGACGTATTGGATGATCTTTTTAAAGTTGAAGATGAGGAAACGGAGGAAAGTGTTAGAAATGTTGCAAGTGAAAATAAGGTAATTGCTGAAATTAGTGTCAAGGTCGAAGATAATGGGCTTGCACAAAATGATACAGTTGTCCAGTCACAACACGTTTTAGTCAATAAACAAGCTAGTGTTGTGGCCGACTCTGTAAGGAGTACGGAAATTAGTAAAAAGGTTGTAAGGAATGGAAATGGAGGTTTGTTGACAGCAGGAATTCAAGACTTGTTAACTGTTAAAGCTGAAGTTTTAAAGCAAAGGCAGGTGCTTGATCATGGGTTGGAGGGATGTCGAGTGGCAGCTGACATTGAAGGTACATCTTTTTTTTGGAAGGATGATGTCTTACGTAGGAAATGGTCGGCAGCAAATGGCACCAAATTGGGTGATCAGGTAGTGGTACCTAAAATGCTTACGGAGCAACTGGTAAGGATGGCACATGCTAATGCCTATTTTGGGCGCATGGCCACGGTAACGAACATTGCCAGGTTGCAAGACGTAGTGCATGGGCCAAGAATGTGTGCACAATGTAAAAATTGGATAGAGTGGTGTGAAATCTGTAAGAAATATAGAAAAGGTGTGAGGAAGGGAGAGAAAGAAATTATTTTAGTTCCGGTTGTGGCAGAGCCTTTCATTAAGGTGGAAGTGGATTTAGTAAAGCCTTTCAAAGGGACGTCTGACAGAAATACGCATGTCTTAAAGGTTTGTGATAGGGCGACTAGGTATCCTGAAGCAGTGGCTGTCAAGGAGGCTAACTCACACACGGCAGTAAATGAAAGCTTAGCGAATTGTTCAAGGGTTGGGTTCTCTGTGGAACTCCAATCGAATCTTGGAAAACCGTTTGTTTCTGAACGGGCAGCTTGTTTCTTGTAGGACTGTGAAATCGGCCTTGTAAATAGTAAGCCTTATCATTCGCAGTCTCAGGCTGTAGAAAGGTTGCACGGAACGAGGGAAGACTGTAGCTGGGCTTTAGATTTGGAGTTTCCTGACAAAGGGAATGATGTTTTAGCACCAGCTAAGTTTGCAAGTACGTCTATTTTTTGTGAGACGGCAAACTTCACTCCTGCGGAGTTAGTTTACGGAAGTAAGGTGAGGTTAAAGAGGGAAATCGCTGATGGAAAGAGGGAAAGATGGAAAGATGAGATTGCACAGGTTACTATAGTAATGTGGTTGGATTGAAGGTCATGGGAGTGACAGGAGAGAACGGAGTGAATGGTAAAGAGTTGTACAGGCGATCTCAGGTGAGGGATTCAGGAGGGAAACCTGGGAATGTCACGAGCAGACAATGAAACGAGGAAGCTATTAGTGGCCCTCTGTCTGCGAGGGTAAAGGAAATGTGTAGGTGCCTAGTTGTAGTGAAAGTGGAAGCAAAATCTGCTTTACTGGTTATAAACACGAAGAAAAAAGTCAAGTCTAGGTTAGGATTGACTGGTGATGGCTTGCACATGTTAGATAACTATGCAAAGTTGGTATTGCCTTTGGCTGTCAGTGTGAACAAAGGGGCACCAGATAAAGTGGGAGGGGACAGTAGTTGCGGGAAAGCTTTTCGCAAGCTGCAGTGTGCGCTTGCTTCTCCCAAAGTGTTGTTGAATTTTGTTTCTGACAAGTTTTCTGGTTGTTGTTAACATGCAAGGTTTACAGTGTTATTGTTAACATTGTTTGGATCTGTGTTGCATGTTTACTTTTTTGCTGGGGAAAGGGGGACAAACGCCCTAATGCTGAGTGTAGGGGGGTTTGCCATGGCAAAAATGTGTTTTCTCCAGTGGTGAACAGTACTTTTGAGTTGGATCCAGGGAGGTGGATTGTGGTGTGTGGTATTTTGTGGTATGGTGTGTTTAGGGTGGCAAGAGAAGTGATGGAGCGAAAAGAAAGTTTTTTTGAAGGCTTTCTTGTGGTGTGTTGTAAGCATAAGTGGATGGATTGCTCGTTAAAGAGAGAGTTTCCTGAGTGCTGCAGAGTGTAAAATTGGTGTGTCGTATTTGGTGTGTCAGTGGGGCCGTTTGGTATTGAGATGGTCCTGTTGCCGTGTTGTGGATGTGGAGTAGTGTTGTGGAGTGCAATGGTGTGTAGCAATGTGCAGAAGAGTGAAGCGGTGTGCAGCAGTGTGCAGTGGTGGAAGTGTGCAAAATGTGTTGTGCAGTGTTGGTGTTGATGCAGTGCAGCCGAAGTGCAGTGATGTGTTTGTGCTCAGAGGGTTGGAAATCGATCTTTGCCTTCTGTACATCGTTCCTGGTGATATGCATCACTAGTAGCCTGCACTTACCGTGATTTGTTGTGGACGAATCACAGCGTTGGGTTGGAGGTGTAAAGTTGCCATCTCTTGCTTGCCGACTTGACCGTAATTACCTAATGACTGTAATTAGGGCTAATTACATTGTTCTACTCGAACGATGAACGAAACATTGGCCAACTTTGGAATGCCGGGTTTTTGGTTACAGTTCCACGTGCGAGATACGTGCGTTCCTTTTCACGGAAAGTGTTTCCATATTTTAGCGGGAACGAGCCCTTATAATGAAGATGGTTTGGCGCGAAAAGAGGCCTTTCCCAACAAGAACGCAACAAGGACAGAACTCAATGCACGAACTGTCTTGTTGGACAATTTCTCGATTCATGTGCGGATTGTTAAATGTTTATTTTTTTGTTAATTGCGTTATGTCTAAGGAGGAAGTAAAGAAGTTTGAATTTAACAAGTCTGCAGTGAACCCTTGAAATTACACTAGCAACAATACACCCTTTCAATTATCCTTGATTCAAAGAAGACATTCCCACATTATGAGTGAATCAACCTGGAGCCGTCCAGCTGAATTAGAAGTTGGAAAATTCAGACATCTGTAGGAATTAAATAAGTCAAAAGGGCTGAAAATGGCCCAAAATGACCGTTTTTCACGAAAACCGTAATAAATAATGACAAAAGGTATAGGACCTATATTGTAGACTACATTATTTCAAATAACTTTTATCTAATTTTTTTGTGTGTATTACATCAAAATGGAAACAACATACACCAACAATTACGTGTAATTTTGGCCACCATGTTTAAAGCTCAAGGTTTTCAGCTTGGCTACCTTCTGAATCTCAAAGTGAACGTCAGTTTGAGTAAGTTCCAGTAATAAAATGCTTTACAGCCCTCCATGCAAGGTTCACTAAAAAAAATGGCAAAATTCCTCCAGAGTATTTAGGAAAACAATCCAGGGATTCGAATTGGGAAACCTACGCGTGCCCTTCATCAGGTACTGCGGGGGGGGGGGGGGGGACGCAGGGGCGGGACGAATAGGCCCCCACAACCATTGAAGAATGCTGGTAATCTCTCACCCAAGTACTAACTGTTAGGTCCCTTTTCGTTCCCCCCCCCCCCCCTCGCTGCAGCAAAACAGGCGTTCAACAAATAGTTACACTTCATTTCATTTGGTTTTATTTCAATAATCTTGGCACCGACTAAACATACGACGCCATTTTGGGTAAAAATAACTTTGTGTGGGACACAATGCACATTTCAATTTGTAGCCAATTATCGGCAGCAAGCTGATCCTAGGTAGCATATTGCAGTCTAGTACCTTTGCGCTAGTAATCATCACTCAAAACTAATCTATTTCTTAATACTTGCATACAAACTGAACTCACACGAATGTAAATTACGGCTAAATATTCCCGATACACGAAAATTTATGACTTGAACCATTGGTAAACTGTTGACGGTGCATTTCTGTAACATGCGTTAGTAATAGGTTCTGGTTTTAAGTGTTGTTATTTGTTTCCAGCAATTCACCATGAAAATGAAGACTTGGCTCCGTCTGAAAAGCAGAAATGTATCTTCTTGAAAACTATATTTAAACGTGTCTTGCTTTTATTCAACGTCACCTCTAAACTTACATAAAAAAATATTTTTTAGCGTTGCAGAGCCCACTTATAATTGTCCTATTTAGGCTTCAGAATTTAAAGTGTCTTTAAGCCTACAGCATCGTGCCACTATTTCGGAAGGCGTGCGCAAAAACGTCTGCGCGAATACTTAGTTATACGTTATTTCAGTAGCCTGAGTCCCGAGAGAGGGGGACGTTGAATGACGGTTGGAGTAGAGCTCTCGTTCGTAATCGTTAATTTGTACTTAATTAAGCAAAGAAAAGCGTACTGTGAACCACTACAGATTTTGAAACCATGTTTAAGTTTTGTGATACATTGAGTAAACATTTTCTGCGTATTTCAAGCCTACGTCTATACTAATTTAGAGAAGTCTACGATAATGGCGCTCTGAATTACAGTACGGAGGACGTTTGTTTGATTAGTGCAAGCCGACACACACATCACGTGGCAACGATGACCACTACATTATTAACTTTTTTTTTCAAAGCTTGGTGTATTTTTGTGTCGTTTACCATAAATTTAAATACCCATTTTTATTATTATTCAACAACTAGTTGTGCCCGTATGCATGCTGCGCACCCCCCCCCCCCGCCTCCCTCCAGGTGTTTGGTTTTGGTTTTAAATTTATCAAACCGAAGACCGAACATGTGAATGGCTCCCACAATTACTTTAACCCCCAATCCCCACATTCCTGCCCCCTCCCGGATTCGCGGACGTGTCCACCATACACTCTTGCCCGCCTCCCTACCCGAAAACGTCGCCCCGTTACATTCTCCCTTTGGTGCAGCCCCGGAAAAGTCGCTGACGTGTGTTTGAGTGAAGGCTAAAAAAAAAGCCCTATCACTGAGAAATCCAGCATTCAGTAAGCAAGTAATCCCATGTTTAAGTTAATCCTTTGAAACAATTCACTTCGGTACGTAGCGAGCATTGCCCGCTACACACACTTGTCCTGGCATCCTCTCCCGCAACCCCCCAAAACGCCGTTCCGTGACATTTCCCCTTTGGTGCAGCCCCGGAAAAGTCGCATGCGTATGTCTGACTGAAGGCTAAAAAAAGCCCTGAGAAATTCAGCATTCAGTAAGCAAGTAACCAGTGGTACCTATACAGGGGAGGTCAGTGAGGAGCAACTCCTCACTGTCATTTTGGGGGGGGGGTGGAAAAATATCGATATATTTATTATATAACAACAATACATCACCAATCACAACAACACATGACCCGTCAACAGTCAACACAACACCTAAATCCAGAAAAAAAATGTTTTAGTTTATAAGTTTATGCACGGATGAATATTGAAAACCAAAAAAGAACAGTAGATGCTGTTGCTGCACTCGGCTCTTAGGAACCGGTCATTATTTATCGCCGGGGGATCATTACGTTTTTGGGTCCTCTCGAGGGGGAAATCAATTTTTTTCAGGACCCGTCAAGCGGGAGGGGGACCAACTGGACTACACTGACCAACTGAAAGAAAAAGTCATTTTTGGACCTCAAAATGACACTTTCAGCAGTCAGAATTTCTAAAAACGCCTTAGCATCTGGGGGGCTGCCCCCCCCCCCCAGACCCCCCATGATGTAAGTTTTACACGATATTGAGTCTGTTAGTGCCATTTTTGCATGTATAGTTCTTACAAATAACTTTGTATACGAGCCTTGTCACCTGGCTTCTTAGGTCTTTCAGGTCCTATGTTACGGATGGGAACATACAAGTAAACAGTGTGTTCATCATATTGTATGAATCCTGACAAAATATGGGTGTAAGGAACATTTTACAGAACATTTTAATCCAACATTTCTTTTCGTTAAAAATGAGACACGTTTCCATACATCTAATGGTGCAGTAACTGTCGGTGTGGAGAGTACTTACTTATTTTGGCTACAGCACTAATCTTCGCTACAGGAATCATCTGCAGATAGTCTCAATGAATATTCGAAAAGCGCAGTTTTGTTTGGGGGAGGGGAGGGGTCACATTTTTTTTGGACCTTGAGTGAGGGCAGTCAAGATTTTTTCAGGAAGGGTCATAGAAAATTTGGTGGTCACATCTTCATTTCCTTCCCTCCCCCTCCCCCCGGAATAGAAATAAATCATATGAAAGTAATATGGGCCAAAAATGTGTGTGTGTGGGGGGGGGGAGGAAGGGGGTGACAATCTAACACTACTCCAAGTCGAAAATATGTGAGTACCATTTTTGAAGGAGGGAGGAGGGGGATAGGTATTTGATATTAGGGAGGGGGGGGGGGGGTAACTCTTCATCGGACCAGGGCGGGATAGGACCACTGCAAGTAACCCTATATTTAAGTTAATCCTTTGAAACAATTCACCTCGGTACCGTGCATGGCGACATTGTTGCTAGCAACGATTGTTGCCGCCAACTTAAAAAACAATTCAACTCCTTTCTGGAAATGAACATTTTGGAAATAAATGCGCCTTTCCATCGTATCAGGCTGCCAATTTCGAAGAAATTAAGAACCAATCGTTGTTTGGTTTAAAGTTGTCTGGTTTAGTAGACACGGGTGTTTTTTTTTTTTTTTTTTAGCTCAAACGCCGACAATGGCACAGTCCACGCGACTAAAACTTTGTTGACCGCTTTGGTACCACAACAATACTAACAATGGAACCCAAAAGCGGTGCAGCAGGTCTGGTAAGTGGCGCCATCTCTTCGAAGACTTTAGAAAAAGTGTTATAACCCGAACTTGTAGTCCAAGGCCGTCAATAGACTGCGACATGGCAGGTTTGGTAAGTGGCGCCATCTGTTCGAAGTCGTTGGAAAAGCGTCCCAACAGGAATTTGAAAGCGATTCCCGTCAACAGATGGCACTACAGGGTGGGGTACTTGATTGTACGACGGAATGGCGCGGCCGGTGACTTGGCCGCCTGTTCCGTATTATATATGTAGATATAATTTTCCTTGCAACGGTATAGACTACTTACTTGTTCAAAAGACACGCCCCGTCAATGTGAAGATTGCCTCAGTCGTTTTGGCGTGTCTCGTGTTCGTGCGGTCCATGGCTCGAAGTTCGTGTTGGTGCTTTTTTTTTTTTATGTGGCCTTATTATTATTATTGACATTCACTTCACTGGATAAACAAATATTTTTTTAATATCTTTTTTTACTGTTTACCAGGCCATCTAAATTTTTTCTTGGTTGGTTGAAAAGAAAGTCGTAGTTTAGCTACACAACTTTTATACAGTCAAGGTTACTGGTATTTCATTTATTGAGTCGCATTGAAGATATAAAAAAAAAATATTGAAGTAAGAAAAAGAGTAAGAAACGTGAAATCACAGTGGAGCCAACACGGTGAACAGCTAAGGATGACAAGTGAGCAGCAATAATAGCTCAAGGTGGCCTGACGGGTAGCACGACTTATATCTTGTGCCAGCGTTTGTTGTTAGTTCCCTGTTTGGAGCCTGATCTCAACCACCCCTGGTTTCTGCGGGAGAAGAGGGCCGTGTGATGTTTTTGGGCTCATGTTAATTGTAGCATGTAATAGATACTAGGAATTTCCGACCTGAGTTAATTAGCAAAATTGTTCCTGTCGCCTTATGACGCCAGGGTTACTGTTGGGGGCGTGTCTATTCAAATCTTTTCGCACAAATTGAACAATTTATATACCATTAGGGGGTAGGGGTGGGGTGACAGCTACCCCCTAGCACGCGCCAGGGGGTTTTGAATTTGCTATCATAGCTATTTGTTTTCAGTTACCCTTCATTTACATCCATGCCAACTTTCATCCTTTTCACGCAAATTGAACAATTTATACACCAGTTTATACTATTTTGGGGGATGGGGGGGGCTAAACACCCCCCCCCCAGCCCCCTAATAGAGGTTGCCATCATAGCTATTTGTTTTCAGTTAACTTTCATTTGCATCCTTACCAACTACCATGCTTTTCACACAAATTGATACGCCTTTTTATCATATTTTTTTAGGGGGGGGGGGATTAGCCACCTCTCAGCCTCCTCGAGGGGTTTTTCGAACTTGCCATCATAGCTTATTTGTTTCCAGCTACCATTCATGTGCATCCATACCAGATTTCATGCTCTTCACACAAGATGTACAATTCTTTGTATTTTGGGACCAAAGCCCAAAATATAGCCAACCCACGCTAAGTACAACTTCTCGTACAACGTTGGTTAAATTCAAGTTTTCAAACTTACTGGGAACAACGAAAAATTCGTAAAACATTGAAATACACTTTTTATTTATTAAAGATGATAGTGTTCGAGCCACACAAAGTTACAAAAGTTTGTATTCGTGGATGGAAATTAATATTATTTGCCACTGAATATAGCTTTTTTTGTTGCGTCGCTCGGCCAAAGCTATGCATTCAATGCATGAAGGTGTCGCAAATCTTGTTTACGTTCAAGTTTGCTGGGGCCAATGGGCAATCTTAGTCTTGTGTGTCTAATCTTACATAGGTGGACATTATCTATGCCTTGTAATTATATTTCCGGTTCCTGCCTCTACAACTTTCTATTACCCATAATACCCTGGCTATTTTGCGGTTGTCAGGGGTTACCAAAACGTATTTAAGTAAGGGGGCCAGCATGGAAAATCAGAAAGCCTTCGGGCCAGCTAACTGGCTGGTTCTCTTCAACCCCTGCTAGGTCTCCTAGTTTGGGGGATTTTTGGCTGTTAGGCCACTATATAGTAGGCCCGATTGTGGTTAGGTTTTTCCCCCCAACCTAAACAAGCCTCTTTACCCTAACTTAACCCCAAAGTTCCCCAGCTTCCCTTAGAAGAATTTGTTCATTCTAATTTTGGTTTAGCTCTCCCACAGTTTGCTGTTTTTCGTCATGGTGCCGAAACTCGGGAGTAAGGCTGGTCGAGACTTAGGGTTAGGGTTCCCTTTAAGGTTTTTTTTTTTGTTAGGCCCAAGTTAGGGTTCTCTTTTGGTGGTGTTAATTAGGCCCCTTTTAGGTTTTATTTTGTTTTTGGACCTTTTCAGGTTGCAGAGTAGGGCCTTAAGGTAAAACGTGGGTAAGCCAACGAGGTCTAAGCTTGGGTCTTAAGTTCCGTCGGTTTTGTTTTTGGACCTTTTCAGGTTGCAGAGTAGGGAGCTTAAGGTGAAACGTGGGTAAGCTGAGCAATGGCTAAGCCTGGGCCTTAAGTTCCATTGTTTAGTTAGGCCTATGCCACTAGTTAAGCTTAACATGCTTCGATCTTGCTAAAATTTGGTAGGCATATGCAGAAGGGTATTGGGAATCCGTTTTTAGGGTTTTGGCGTTAAACCTATTTTTAGGCCTATTTTGGATTTTTGGCTTTTTGGACTAATGGGTTAAAATAAAACCAATTTTACTTCAAACGTTTTTTTTATTCAAGGCTTATAGTTTGGGTACAGTTTAGTGAAGGGAGAACACTTAATTTTGCGTTTGGGTTGCCTTACGGCAATATTCAATTTAATTTGGGCTTAATAATAAGCATGCATTCTTGCAATTTGGTATGCTCGTAAAGAGCAATATTTCTGCGACGGTTTTTTTCCCCCATAAATCGGCCTAATTTTCAGCAATTCAGAACTAACTTAATTGTAGTGTGGAGTGTGTTGAGTTGTTAGTTGTTTCAGGTTTTTCGTAAACCATGTTTTCGATGTTCAGTTCATAGTTTTGCCCATTCTTGGTTGCAGGCATTAGTTCTTGTTTCGCCTATTCAACAGTAATAGTTGCGAATTGGTTTCGTCCTTTAGTGGCGTTTAACAGTAGTTGTTATGGAAAACTACTAGTTTTATGGCAGTTTATGCCATAATGGTTTCTGTTTGGCTCATAAGAGCAATTTCTTGTTCGTTCTTGGGTGGTTGTTGGGTGGCTGCCACTTGAGCAAACTCTTGCTATTTCATGTTCATCGGCTACAAACGTAGTTGTAGCCCAATTCCACAACTGTGGGATTGGAGTTGTAAAGTCGTCTGCCAAGACGCAGTTATCACAAAATTGGTCAGCTTGGACGCAAGTGCGTGACACCTAGGCTATAGTTCCAGGTTCACGGGAAGTTTTTTTTTTTTTTAAAACCCGCGGTGTTGAGAGTTGGTCATCTTTCATGTTCATTAGTAAAAACAAGAAACTGTTTTTAGTAGTTGCAGAGAGTAGTGGTATTCACGGTACTTTGATGTATTTGTTTGTTTCAGCTTGTAGTTTACAGACATGTTGAAATAAAAATTTACATGGTTAGAGTGTGACAAGGTATATGTGTTTCAAGTTTTGGCACAAGATTTGCGAGAAGTAAATTTCAGAGCTTCATGTGGGTGTTGGAGTATGTCGCAAATCTTGTTTACTTTCATGTTTTCTGGGGCCAATGGCCAATCTTAGTCTTGTGTGTCTAATCTTACATAGGTGGACATTATCTATGCCTTGTAATTATATTTCCGGTTCCTGCTTCTAGAACTTTGTATTACCCATCATCCAGTAATACCCTGGCAATTTAGCGGTTGTCAGGGGTTACCAAAACGTATTTAAGCAAGGGGGCCAGCATGGAAGATCACAAAGCCTTCCGGCCAGCCAACTGGCTGGTCCTCTTCAACCCCTGCTAGGTCTCCTAGTTAGGGGGATTTTTGGCTGTTAGGCCTCTATAGTAGGCCCAATTGTGGTTAGGCTTTTCCCCCCAACCTAAACAAGCCTCTTTACCCTAACGTAACCCCAAAGTTCCCCAGCTTCCCTTAGAAAAATTTGTTCAGTCTAATTTTGGTTTAGCTCTTCCACAGTTTGCTATTTTTCGTCATGTTTGACTTTTTAAAGTTTTTTTTAAAAGCCTAACCACAATTGGGCCTACTAGAGGCCTAACAGCCAAAAATCCCCCTAACTAGGAGACCTAGCAGGGGTTGAAGAGGACCAGCCAGTTGGCTCAAAGAAGAATGGTAAATGGTAGGACCGATGGCTGGCCCGATGGCTTTCTGATTTTACCATGCTGGCCCCTTGCTTAAATACCTTTTGGTAACCCCTGACAACCGAGAAATAGCCAGGTTATTATGGGAAATGGAAGCTTCTAGAAGGTTCTAGAGGCAGGAACCGGAAATTAAATCACAAGGCATAGATAATGTCCACTTATGTAAGAATAGACACACAAGACTAAGATTGGCCATTGGCCCCAGCAAACATGAAAGTACAAGATTTGCGACAGAAGGTGTAGACTACTACCTACTTGAAAACAAATCCGGGAACAAAATGTACTAAAGAAATGAAGTAGAAACTAATGCTGCACGCTAGTAGCATGCTTCTGGCAGCTACAGAGACCAACAAACTGTTAGATTTGATACATTTAATAGTTGAAAAAAAAAAATTTTTTCAAGTACTGCAATCCTTTCCCGTTGTTTTACGTTGAGGTGGAGAGAAAACTGCTGCCTGGTGTTGCCATGTCGTTTCTCAGAGTACACCCTCATAAAGCTGCGGATGCTGCTACAGCGAGTAGCAATATTCTAGTTTTCATTTAACATTCGAACTATTTATTGGTGCGATTAACTTGGCTAATTGGCGGCCTTTACCTTGTTGAGTAATATCACTACTTTCAAAGGCCGACCCTTTTGGGAAAATTGGCGGCTTCTCATATAACAGTATTGGTTTTGGGTGGATAGTTATGACACAACCCCAAATACCTAATTTCGTTGGTCTATGTCAATTCTGAGGAAAACTACAGGGTTTCAAGAATTACGTTTAACATGGAAGTTCATTCTGAGGCTTAAATGGCTGTCCTTCATCTTACGATGGAAGTAGATTTAATTATCATGATCTTCCCATTGGGAAACCGGACCGTCTACGGCACAGTTTTGTGCTCGCATCCAAGACCGTTTCGGAACAGATGAGTGTGGATTGGCCGATGGTCATACAGAGAAAAACGTTTTTTTGTTTTTTTGTTTTTTTTAATTATAAGTTGTCATGACGTCTGTAATTTTCTCTGGATTAAACGTTGTCGTGACTATTATATTTCGTCCGTCTTATAACAAAATTAAACGGAATAAATAAACGTTCACTTCCTCCAACCGCTGTGATGGATAGCATACACATAACCTTGACTCCACCTACAGAATACATTTTTAGCATTTGTTTCGCATGAGTAGATGCGTATATCGCCGGGAAAATCCTCCAGGAAAGAATATCAGCAACAAAACAAAGAAACTGGTTTCTTATCCTAGTTTCCTTGTAACTATCATTTGTTAAACTGTGGGAAGTCCGGCCCGGTCTACAGCAGTTCTTCCCTGAATGCAACATAGTTCGGCAAATATGCTTCATTGTGTAGTAAGTGAACGTCTTGCTGATGTAGTTAGTGTACTGAAAGCTGGAAGTAGAAAAGGCTGACTTACTAACTGGAACCCGGGCAACAGGACTATCTATTGGACTGGAAAGAGAACTGGACACAGAGCTGACATTAGCTTTAAAATTGCTAATAACGCGTGCCTGCGGAGGGACGCAATGATCTCTGAGGGTTTTGTTCTGTTACGTCTGTATATCAACAAGAATGAGTGTTGTTCCATGGATTCCGCCTGAATCTTCCATGTTTTCAAATTGCCCCAAGAACTTTGAAATGTGACTTGATGGCCGAAACAACGCTACGAACTCTGGAAAATCGTTACTATAATGTCAGTAGACATGGACGCCATAGGTCTCAATACTTCGTACAGGATTGGTAATCAATGTAAGTAGGTCTACCGTACCATGTTTTGTAAGGGGATTACAGTAACTGGCTTTTGGGGAGTATAATGCGGTATTTGAAGAATTTGTCATTGTAATTATTTTTTTTTACTATTCTTCTTTTACTCTAATTTTTTGATAGTTTCGTTTCGTCCCATCATTTATTTCCCGACAGAGGTTTTTTCTTCCGACAGACTTCTGTTTGCACCGTAAAACTTACACCCCCCTCCTCCCCCGCCCCCCCGCTCAAAAAGATGTTTGGCCCTGACTGGCCTTTTCAAAACACTCAAAAATACAAAGAGTAAAATAAAATTTAAATACTTTGCATACAACATTTAGCATATTTTCAAAAATGTGTTCACCGAAATAGCACCCCTAAATAAAATACCCCTTCCCCCGATAACAAACAGCCCCCGGGAAAAACTCCCCAATAGAAATTATTTTCTACTGTCATAGTTGAAATTACCTGTTTTGTTACAGGACGGAAAGCCAAATTGAAAATTTCTTAATTTTTGTTTATCTCTTTGTTTAGGGTTACCTTATTTTATTTTAATTTGTATTTCGAATACGCACTATCTCTGTTTGTATTTTTTTTTTAATTATAGTTGATGCTAATTTTATTTGATTTGCACTTTTTTTTTTACTTTAGCAATTTTTTTTTACAGTTTTTTACTGGCTAATTCTTGTATATTTTTCAGAATTTCCCCCAAAGATAACCAATAGCTGATAATTAAACCAAAAGCAACACAACAGTTTTCACAATATTTTATTAACATCTTTATTATACCTTGGGATTTTTTAAAAACGAAAAATACATTTCAGATAAAACCTAAAAAGAAACAATGTCCCAGTAAAGCGACGGTGTTTGTTTGCTTATCTTAAAAGAGATTATACAAGTCAAATGCAAATAGGCACAGCGTACTAAATAACAACTTACAATAAAATAAGTTTAGTTAAAGGAAATAAAAATTAATGTGTGGAATTCAACCTGGGGTGCTTTTAGAAAAATTCGAAATTTCAAACTTTTGGCACAATTTTTAAAGACTAAACTACGTCGTAAGCAATATTTGTATTAACCAAGTTAAAGGTCATCCCTTCCTAACGAAATACTTCACACTAAATACAGTTATAAGGCTTAATTTACATACCTTTACTCGATCTTTTACTCTAAATCCATGTTAAAATATGACGGCTAGAAATTTGTATTAACCAAGTTAAACTAACATCCCCTCCAAAAGAAATACTTTATACGAAGTACAGTCATAAGCATTTATTCACATACCTTTCTTGGTCCTTTACTGTAAAGCCACGTTAAAATTTGACTGCTAGAAATTTGTGTTAACCAAGTTAAAGAAATGAAATACTCTAAACAAAATACTTGATATGAAGTACAGTCATAAGGTTTTATTCACATTCCTTTACTCCGTCCTTTACTGTAAGTCCATGTTAAAATGAGCGTTGGCTAGAAATGTGTATTAACCAAGTTAAATGAACATACCCTTTAAACTAAATACTTCATATGAAATACAGTCATAAGGTTTTATAAAAAATGCCTTTTCTCGGTCCTTTACTATAAATTCACGTTAAAATGTGCCAGCTATAAATTTGTATTAAACAAGTTAAAGCAACATCCCTTCCACACGAAATACTTCGTATGAAGTACAGTCATAAGATTTTATTCACATTCCGTTACTCGGGCCTTTACTGTAAATCCATGTTAAAATGTGACGGCTAAAAATGTATATTAACCAAATTAAAGCAACATCCCTTCCAAACGAAATACTTCTTACGAAGTATAGTCATCAAGGCTTTATTCACATACCTTTACTCGGTCTTTTACTGTAATCCATGTTAAAATGTGACGGTTGGAAGATATTCTGTTCAGGGTAAAACATGTAAGCCTCTGAAATGTACATAAATTGTTTACGGAGGCACAGGAAGTCGTTTTACGTCACCCTTCACCAACTACAATGGAAGTGGTCATATAAATTTTACAGCCGTTTACTTTTTTTAACCCACAACAAATTTACTAGAAAAGTGGAACTAGAAAAATGGAATCATTAGAAGCTTTAAGCATTCGTGGGCTCTCAACGTAAAGGGTGGCGTAAAACGACTTCCTGCGCCTCCGTAAACAATTTATGTGTCTCACCCTGAACAGAATATCTTCTAGCTGTTTTTCCTTTTGTTGTATTTCTGGACTGCTATGAGATGAGCAACCGGGAAATACGTAAAATATCAACAATGATAAAACAAATTCAATTTTTAATTTTAAATTGCCTAAAAACAAAAGCATATTTTTGCTCTCCCGGTAGTGCCGTGACTAGAGAAGCACCAGGACCGTTCACCCACAAAGGGCCTGGCCCTAGTGCATATCTGGGATGACAGAATATATGCTACATGCACGCAAACAACAGATACATTCTTACATGCACTGTACACCGAATTCAGTTTCTGCGTTTAATACAAAATTACGTTCGTCTTGTAATCAGGACCGACCAAGATAAAGCGCCATGCCGCGAGCGATGCACGGAGCTTTTATCCCAATCTGCCTTGCTAAGTCCTAAACATTCGTGTCCTTATTCCGTCCCATCGAGTACATTTAGCCATAAGTTTGTGGTGGTTGAGGACAAGAGTGACTTTCCTTCTTGTGCTATAGCTTCCGTAAACAGATCTCAACACATATAACAGATCGCCCTCCCCCCCCCCCCCAACTGCCTATTTCAAGAATATAAAATAAAATTCACAAATGTTACCTGTTGAGGTTTACGTAACTAAATAGTAATAACTTCCAGTAAATGAGAAATCTGTACTAGGTAATTAAAGTGGTTGAAGTCAACGATTGTTAACGAATAAAAAATAAAAGCATGTTTTTTATAAAACAAACGTGATTTCATGATGATTTTGACTTCTCAACTTATCAAAAACCTTAATTACGGTATTAAAGAGATTAGAGTAAGATATTTAGCTATAATAAACTGAAAATAAACACTTCAAAATAACTAATTTAACCGGAATTAAATAATCGGTGGTTTTTTTTTCAATTTTTGCATTTTTCGGGTACACGCCTTCCCTTAAGAAGTAAGATGCAAGTACAGTGAAGTGTCTCTATATAAACCATTTAAAAAAAAACAATTTCAATTAACAGTTATCTGATCATTAAAGAAAAAACGAACAATCAGTTAACGATTGTGTAGTGAACGTTAAACCAAGTCCAAGGATGTCTCTTCTTACGGCATTGTGAAGTTGTGTGCAACGCCATCCGCTAAAATATATATTTGTTCTTTACCACCCACTTCCACGGTTACACGGTTGGTTGAAATTAGGAGCTCCCAGGAAGGTGGCGCCCTAGGTGGTCGACTTGCTCGCCTTACCCTTCCTACGGCCCTGAAAGCATGTTATATTAAAAAACGGTTAAGCGTATAAAAGTCGGATGTTAGCCTTAAAAAAACTTAATGCACGGTGGTGACGTCACGCCAACACATCCCAATGCTGAAAGTGTAGCCGTTATATACGGTTAATCTGAAAACCCACACACGTGACCGTGGGTTAATTTTGATAACCCACACTATTTCGATAACCCACACTTTTTTTGATAATCTAACACTTTTTCCGCGCTCCACACAACCACTGCTCTACGATGTGACATACTTTGCAAAACTACCGTACACAACACAAATTCAACCAACATAAATAAGCACATTTGCAACCTGCGACATTTATCGTACTATCACGAAAAAAAAACCTCGCGTAGGCTACTATGCTAGGACCCCACCCGTGCAGCAATGGCCCAATCCGGCAACCTTTCGATCCGACAGTACTAAAACTAGGCTACCGACACTTGTAGACACACACCTAAATACACCTAAAAACATACGATACTCAAGCGAACAGCACACTTGTAACCTGGCGACATTTTACACACTAACACGAAAAAAAAAACCTCGCGTACGATGCTAGCCCCCTCCCAACCCCCATCCATGAATGAATAGTCCAAGCGGACTCCCGCCCCCCCCCCGACAACCTTTCGTTCCGACGGTACGA
Organism: Lithobius niger; assembly: GCA_023313725.1. Classification (NCBI taxonomy): domain Eukaryota; kingdom Metazoa; phylum Arthropoda; class Chilopoda; order Lithobiomorpha; family Lithobiidae; genus Lithobius; species Lithobius niger. The sequence continues at coordinate 7,113 of JAHWFP010188067.1, read as the reverse complement.
AAACTAGCCTACTTACACCTTCTAAACACACTTAAAAACCTACGAGACTCAAGCGACAGCGCATTTTACACGCTATATCTTATTTAAACTAATAAAGTAGAAAAAATACGGTTTTACCTTAAACACCAATGTCGGTGACTGGGACTGGATATAGGGACGTCCTCGCGTACGTGAGACTTTCGCAGACAGGAAGTTTAAACCAGAAGTTTGAGTTCAGGAATTTACGTCATAATTCACAAATAAAATTTTCAAATAAATTTTTTTTTAATCTCAAATAACTAGATATGTTGGCTCGACGTCACACCTTAGCATTAAAACACATATCCGTGGATTAGACCGGGTTATCCCGAAATAATTGATCGTCTGCTCGAAACGGAACAGTCCAAAGATCTAGGGGTAGCAAGATCGAACTCGTGCTGGCGCGCTCGTCCGATTTCACGACCCCTCGATCTTTGGACTGTTCCGTTTCTCGCAGACGATCAATTATTTCGGGATAACCCGGTCTACTTCACGGATCTAGACATGTCGCCGCCAAGTAACAGTAGATCATCCCATTGTAGACATCCGATTGTTAAAAATTGATTGTTAATGATAAAAAGGCGGCTCACTAGCAGACATGTGTCTGTTAACTGTAAGCATTATTGAAAGCATATTTTGGCATGTTGAGGATAAATCCCAATACGACAGAAATGTTTCAAATTGTGGAAAATGTAAGGGCAAGGGTCAGAGATTAAGAAAAACTAAAGTTTAAAGGATGAGTGTACACCAATCATAGAGAAAAAGATGCGTCAATAACGTAGTTTTTATGTTACTGTCTAGCTAGCTAGCTAGCTAAGTAGCTAATAAGATTTTTCCCATGTTAAATCCCATAGACTTTTTGCTCATGGCTAGCGCAAAATTGAGAAGGCCTACGTACCTGAACTTTTGCACACGGATGCATAGTGATCTGAGGATGGTCCGTTTTTTGGTTTGGGGGTTGTAGGGGTTAGGACAAATGCGTGGGAGGGTTTTGAAATTCGCCACGGGCGAATTTAAATTTCGTTTCTTTTACAAGTTGCAACCAAAGATTTTCAGCAACAATGGCTTCAACAATCAAGACTGGTCCTTAAATTTATTGTAAAAGCCTGGACGAACTAAAAACTGAACAGTAACGAAGGACAAAATAAAGAAACATTAACGTTGCCGTGGATTGCGTAAGAATAAAGGGATGCGCGTTAGATGATGGTTACGCAACAATACGAGCATACACGAGCTAATGGGTTTTTTGTTAATAACCCAAAAATAAATTGCTTCGCATTCTGCTGTTTTAGTAACAGCGACCTTCGGGGGTTTCTGCATGACTAAATGTGAACGAAATCTTGAAAAATTAAGAGGAAGGTGAAGGGCTAAACAAAACAACTTGTAGGGATGCGCTGATTGAGAGAGCGAAGCGAACGAAATCAGCGATTGTTAGCCAGTGTGTGCAAAAATAGGATTGAAGCATTTTAAACAGACTGTGTAACCTTATGTACGTTCACAGTCCTATGAAAGTTGTGATATCCACCCAAAACCAAAACTGGTAGAAAACCCACCAAGTTTCCAAAAACGATCGGCCTTTGAAGGTAGTGATATCATCCCACCAGGAAAAGGCCGCCAAGGTTAATCCTATTAGCCAAGTTAATCGCACCGAATAATACTTTGGACGTTAAATGAAAACTTGAAGATTGCTACCGCTAGTAGCAATCTTCTAGTTTTCATTTAACTTTCGAACTATTAGTAGGTGCGATTAACTTGGCTAATAGGATTAACCTTGGCGGCCTTTTCCTGGTGGGATGATATCACTACCTTCAAAGGCCGATCGTTTTTGGAAACTTGGCGGGTTTTTCTACCAGTTTTGGTTTTGGGTGGATATCTATTACTTAATGCTCTAAAGGAATAATACATGCAAGCCATCAGCATCGCACCAATGCGTGTAACCGAAGCATCCCACAAAGAAGCTGAAGCTTCTTTTACACATTAGTGTGACGCTTATGGCTTACATGTCTTTTTCTTGTATCAGTTCCTTTAGAGCATTAATTAATTGTTAAGCTTGCATCCCTATTTTGTACGCTTAAGCCTTTTTTAGTAATGATATCTGTTTTTTTTTTCTTGGAGATATTTCAGATAAATTAAATAACTCGTAGTGTGACATATGAGAAAATTACGATATGAGATAATAGAGTTGAAGCAGATAAACGAGATTGGAGACAAAAAAAGATAAACGTGAGTAGAGATCAACGTGATAAACAAGATTTGACATAAATTAGAAAAATAAGATAACGAGATTTGACACAAAGGAAATAAACGAGTTTCGCAAGACAAGGGGTAAACAAGATTTAATTAGATAAGGTGAGAAACGAGATTAGTGGTAATTATTAGACGAACGAGATTTAGGCTAGACATCTAATATTCATCCTTACATGTATCCTCGTATTTATTTTGATGCAAAGTTCTCTTCAGATTCTCATTCTTCAGTTCTCATCAGATTATTTCCAATACAATTCGTATCTGCAGCTTTATTCGTAGGGTTATTATTCGGTATTCTTGTCTTCACAGAACACTCTTAGTATTAAACTGGTCTAATTACCGACTCTACTATTGCTTATTAGGAAAGTCTAAAGAAAGTAGGGGGAACTTGTCTTTTTCATCAGCAAATAGTATTGATGCAGTTGTGAGATAAAAGCGAAAAGTTCCAAAACGAACAAGACTATAGTGACATTAAAATAACATAAAAGGACCTGTGCTTTTTTATACCTGCATTTTAAATCGTAAAATTAGTTCAATGGTTCGATCTCTAGGGGAGAGTAAACAGCCCCAACAAGAATATTAGTCATATTACTATAACTTTCAAAAGACACTGGTCCTTGTTAGTACCTACGTTTTAAGCTATGCAAAATAAAAGTTGATTCAGCAGTTCGATATCTAAGTGAGAGCAAAATTTTCTCAACAAGAACAACAAAAGTATTGTATTCACATTGAAGTAGCGGTCAAGATGCCCTGGCCTTGTTAATTACTAAGTTTTAAGCTACAAAAATTGAAAACAGCTGTATTGATTCGATCTATAGAGGTGAGCAAAATGTCCCCAACAAGTATAACAAGAAGAAAAAGAATATTATAGTCATATTAAAAGTGTTCGAAAGTCCCTCTTCCTTGTTAGTACCTACATTTTAAGCTGAAAACATTAAAAATCGGTTCATTGGTTTTATCTCTAGGTGAGTAATTTGTCCCAATAAGAATAACAACAACAACAATAAAATATTGTTGTAACGTTAAAATTGCTGTTATAAGAATCTGGGTCTTGTTAATACCTACGTTTTAAGCAATAGGCTAAAACCTGAAAATCGTTTTATTGTCTCGATCTCTAGGTGAGAGCAAAATTGTCCCAACGAGAACAAAATGAATATTGCAGTCACATTGCAACAGTGTTCAAAACACCCTGGTATTTGTTAATAACTATACATCTTAAGCTGGAAATTGGTTCGTTGATTCGATTTCCAGGTGAGAGCAAAGTGCCCCAACGACTAAACAACAATAAGAAATGGCAATTTTTTTAGAGGGCAAATGGTTCGACCGTTGTCATTAAAAATTTTAATGCAGTGAAATAGTTATGACACGACCCCAATACCAAATTTCGTTGGTCTATGGCAATTCCAAGGGAAACGAGAGTTTCAAAATATAATATTTAACACGGAAGTTTGTGCTGAGGCTTACATAAGGAGCGCATAATAATTGCCTTCCTTGATATCTTCTAACTCCCATATATTAAAATAGACTCATAGATAGGACTTAATAACGGAAGGTGAACAAGACCTTGTGCCTCAATAATAATAATAATTAGTTTATTTTCATGGAAAACCTAAATGTATATATCTATATTTGTAAGGTTTGACCTCAACTTCCCACGTTAAAGTCGAAATTTTGACGCTTAATACCTCCGCTTTCTGTGAATATTTTCGATTAAATTTGGTATGTAATATTTGGTATGTAATATTATTAAAATACGCCGAAGCAAATCGTAGTTATGGACCTGATACCAGACACCATGAAATTCGTTTTTGGCTTATTGTTGGCACGACACGTTTCTGCTACACTCTCCACAGATCAAACTATTTGTCCTTTAACGTTTGCTTTTAGCTTATTTTACAGGTAATGCTCTGTAGATGTTTTCTTTCCATAAGGCCTTTTCGAAGTGGTTCAGAGGTCCAGAGGTTCAGAGGTTCAGAGGTCCATAAACGATCATAATGATTGTTTTACATTGTTTTAAACACTGTTATTATGCAACAATGTCAATCAGCAAATGCCAGCTGCAAGAAATTATAATCCAGGCAGCTTTGTCCAGATTTTGTGCGTCCATGCAGATTGCGTGTTAAAAAGCAAACTCTCTTTTTTCCATGAGAGACTATAGCTTATAATTTAAGAAATAAGTTATCACCACTTTTTAAAACGGCGTCTTATATTTTAAATCAAAAATTGCGTCAAAGATGGCGACCAATGCCATGTTTAGTGTCATTCCGGTCAAATTAGTCCAAACTTAAGTGAAATCGTGGAACAATTAATAATAAGATTATTTTTGGTGCAGATGTTCGGAATGGTCGCAGGTACAACACACTAAAAGTCCTCAGCTGTGCACGTTCAGCAACTATTGGAATTTATTAAATAAGTACAGATGCAAACCTATTTACGTTGCCCTTTGGACTTAAATGTCAGACTGCCTGAGCGGGGGATCGAACCCACGAACTTTGAAACCAAAGGCAGAGGTCCTAACCGCTGAGCCATACTGACACGGTAGGTCATATGTCACGGTAGGTCATATATCAGTATGGCTTAAAAGTAGGACCTCGGCATTTGGTTTTCAAAGGTCGTGGGTTCGAACCCCGCACAGGCAGTCTGACAGGTAAGTCCAAAAGGCAATGTAAAAAGGTTTGCATCTGTACTTGTTTAATTTTTGTTGAGCCTCGGCTTTCCGTCTTTAATCGGAATTGAATTGTGAATTCAAAGTGCTCTTGAGAACCCTTTAATAGCCAGAAATGGACATGGTTAGCATATTGTGAATGGTAGGGATCTATCCTTTCTAACCATCCTAACCGAAATTGTTTAACTTAGAAAGGGGCCGTTATACACCCATTTAAAGGTGAAGAGATAATAGAGTAGTGGCTAAAGCGTATGTTAATTTTCAAATACAATGTGCTCTTACAAGTCCTCCTATAGCCCGAAATAGGCAAGCCTAGGATATTCTGAAAGGTGGGGATCTATTCTTTCCATCAATCCTAACTGAAAACGTTCAACTTAGATAGGGACCGTTCTATGTCCATTTAAAGGCGAGGAGGTATTGGTTTAGTGGCGAAAGCATATGTTGATTTTTTAATTCAAAGTGCTCGTACGAGCCCACTAATATCCCGAAATGGATATGTTTAGAATATTTTGAAAGGTGGGGATCTATTTTTTCCATCAATCCTAACTGAAATTGTTTAACTTAGATAGAGAGTGTTCTATCCCCATTTAAAGGTGAAGAGATGTTGGCTTAGCAGAGAAAGCATATGTTGATTTGTCAATTCTAAGTGCTCTTGGAAGCCCTCTAATAGCCAGAAATGGATATGCTCAGGATATTCTAAAAGGTGGGGATCTATTCTTTCCATCAATCCTCACCGAAATCGTTTAACTTAGATAGACTGTTCCACACCCATTTAAAGGTGAAGAGTTATTGGCGTAGTGGCGAAAGCGTATGTTTATTTTTTAATTCAAAGTGCTCTTGCGAGCCTTCTAATAGGCAGAAATGGACATGCTTAGGATTTTATGAAAGGTGGGAATCTATTCTTTCCATCAATCCTAACCAAAATTGTCTAACTTATATAGTAACTGTCCTACACTCATTTAAAGGTGAAGAGGTAATGGAATAGTGGCTAAAGTGTATGTTGATTTTCGAATTAAAAGTGCACTTGCGAGCCCTCTAATAGCCCGAAATAGACATGCTTAGGATATTCTAAAAGGTTGGGATTTATTCTTTCCATCAATTCTAACCTAAATTGTTTAGCTTAGATTAGGACCGTGCTACGCCCGTTTAAAGGTGTGGTTGTAAAACTGTAGCGGGTATTTTCAATTTCAAAGTGCCGTAGTAATCCTCGTGTTTGTATTTGTATCTAAGGTAAAACAAGTTCTAATTTTGCGCTGGATTTTGTTCGCGCATCAGGAAATCAGTACATCACACGGCTCGGAATACAGTCAACTGTGAGCCACCCATAGCTCCCTTCTCCTGCCCCCTGTGAACTGGGGGTAGAATAAGCCCACCGTACCCTTGCGTGTTGTAGAAGGCAACTAAAAGGGAACCCAAGATCACGGTTTGCTAGTGTGCCATGGGTCTGCATGGCGGAGGGTTTTTGGTCCGTCTTTAACACTAGCAACCTCAACACTACGGTTTGCTAGTGCGCCTACGGTGTGTATGGCGGGCAGGTTTAACACCCGTCGCAAGCACTAGTCGGAAAAAGGTGAAGGGGCATCCGGACAAACCGGGTCCGGGGTGGCTGCTTAGAGGATGTTTGGTGGTTTGAATCCCCTTTTGGGTTTGATTCCAATTTTCCCATTCTAGCCACTGGGCTTTTCATCCTCATCCCCCAGCATGTTGGCCGTGTGCTGTAACCCAGTAATCCGTGGACGCGGAGATCCTGGCTTGCAGGCTTTGGCTCCTTATTCCGGAGGATGGGTGGCCTGGGCGAGCCGGCCTAGGGTCAACCGGCTATGACCTTTCAGGTCCTGTGGGTGTGGGGAGGCAGCTTGTGCTGTATCCATCTGCATCACGGACCCGAACTGTTTAGGTTATCGAGGGAGGTGGTGAGTACGGCTTCCTTGGTGGCCTCGCCTCTTGGCATGCTTAGACCGCCACCTCATCGAGATTGACGGCAGTGTTAGCTTCCTGGTGCAGGGCCCTGGATATGCAGCTTCTGGCCCTGCATCACCCGAGTGCCGCGTAGGGCTTTATTTTCTGGGGCGCGCACCGCCGCGACTCCTTGTTTGCTTTCAATGGCAACTACTTCCCCCCCCCCTCCCCCACACAAATTTCTTCCCCCCAAAATTCTTCCCCTCCTCGCCACACTAGCAAGC
>JAHWFP010188066.1:0-40953 GCA_023313725.1 Lithobius niger | reverse complement strand
CCTGAAATCCCGTAACACGTTTGTCTTCCCCCTCCTTACAACGTTCTTTAATTTCAACTCGCAGCCAAAGGGTAGAATTGGAGCGTGTGTGCCTACCCCTTTAAGAATATCACGGCCCAAAACTTTTCGCACCTCATTCCTCATCTTTGCTCATTGAAAGTGTGTTTATATTGTTTGATTACTGATGCTCTAAGCTTCTACATGTGTTCGGAATGGAGTACTGGCTGTGATCGTTAGGCCGCTTCCATTATCGGGGCAAGGGGAGTCGGGCATGAAACGTGAACAAGCACACAGAGAGAGAGAGCAGGCAGCGAGTAGGAGCCAGCAGCCGGGTGGCAGTGTTATGCGAGTTTGTGTTGTGTGTGTGCCGACCGTTCGTTCGTTCGTTTCGCCACAACCGCTAGGGTTTGTGTGCTGCTGCTGTGTGCTTCTCTCACTCTTTCACTCACTCACCCACACATTGGATTGAGTGAAGATGGATATATCTTGGCCGCTCGGCTGAATTCCGACTACCGCGATTACAGGAAAAAGGTAGAATCAAAAGCATGTGGCCGTAGGCACGGGGTCCAAGTCTCACAGTGGATAACCGTCGATGAAGTGTGTGTGCGCTCTTTTGCTTGATAGACCTGCAGACTGGCCGGCGGATAAGTGAAGTCGTAGGCTAAAGCAGCTGGCAACGTTGGGCTCCCCCGCTTTGGTCGGTCGTCGTCTTAAAACACGTGCTTGCCAGTGCGTGCAGTCTACCCACGTGAAATAGAAGAAACAACGAACCATCTGATCGTGGTCCTCGTGGCGGTGGGGAACCGGCAAAAGCAGCGTATGTATTATTCTTTTCTTTCGTTCTTTTTTTTTTTAGATGTTGTGTCGTCCGTGTTTGTTTATGGTTTAAATATTGAGGGTGTGTGTGATTGTTTGTTTGATCTCTATTTTTGAGTCACGTACGCCACACACACACATGTGGTGTGGTGTGACGATTTTGAGTGAATTGAAAGCTGCGCTCGTGGCCTAAGTTTTAATTTTATTTATTTCCATGAGGGATTAGCCATGTGTGACCGGTCTTTAAGTCACATCCAATGTGTTGTTTCCGGTTTGTGTGGGCAAGTTCGTCGTTCGTTCGTGCCTTGTTTAGATAATCCGTTTTAAGTGAGTGGAATCTGAGATTTGATGGAAGGAATTTTGTGATGGCATGGTTAAGGGTTTTCTGGTAGTACGTACTGTACATGTTGGTACGTGATTTCAAGACTTCACCAACGTTCTTGGATTTGTGCGTTGGTTTTTTAGCCTATACATTGTACGTTCGGCCTACGTGCAGTTACGTTGAACGTTGGCACGTAAACCGTGTGGTACAGTTCCTCCCTTCCTAAAAATAAAGTATTCAAAAGGCACTTTAAAGTGGTACAAGTGAGTATAAACAACCTGTAATATTCTGTAGCCTCTGATGATGTAGCAACTGGCGACACGTGTGTGGCGTGTTGTCCTTAGTTTTTTTTTTGGGGCGTTGGGGGGGGGGCGGTGGTGGGGGGATGTGAGGGAAAGGGGGCATTTAGGGAGAGACCAAACTTATAGGCTGCCGTTGTTAGTGGGTTGTAATGATTTTTTCGCCCCCCAGTTTCATAGAGCTTATATCGCCACAAGCCAACCTTGGATAAGAATCCTTTGTTTACAAAGTTTTAGGTTTTTATTGGGGGTAATTAGTTAATTCCTGTTGGCACGAAAGAACGGCATTTTACTGGGAATAGGAACGTGTATTTGCTGGAGGCAATGGCACACCCCCTTCCCCAGGCCTTAAGTTAAAAGAGTTACGTTTAGCATAAGTAAACAATAAGGCGTTTAATGCAACTGAAACAATTTTGCAGACTGGGTTTTAAACGCCCGAAACTGCTAAGCGGAGTTGTTCCGAGGGGGGCTATTCAGCCTTAATTAGTAGGAGTAGAATAGTAAAATTTCTCGGATGCACTCTATAGTCTAATTTTTTGTCCCTACCCCGTCCCCACAAAAAAAATTCTGGGGTGCACCACTGGGAATGGTAGTCCTGTCTGGTACTACTTTTCCAAAATTTATTTGTTTAAAAGGTACCATTGTCACCTCAACCTCACCTCGTAGGCTAATAGCCCACTTCTGAGGTTTTATTCATAGCCAACGTAGATTGATAAGACATTAGTACAGTCTGTGTTCTAAGATTTACAACCGTGCAACCTGAACGCAATGGGGGCCCCCCCCCCTCGCGTCTAGCATGGAGTAACTCCCCCCCCCACCCCCAAACTTGCAACGATGATATGTAAGTTGTGTTTTTTTGGGAGGGGATGTCAAGGAACCAAACAAACAAAGTAAACAAATTCTTGTATTCTTGCACCCCATCCCTCCTTCCCCCAAGGATTTCAGTGAGGAGCTGCTCCTCAATGACCCCCCCCCCCCCCCGCTTCTCCATTGGGGCACCACTGCCTGAACGCCTTCGTTGTGTTGATTTAGTCATTCTGACTAACGGTCGTTCGTTGACTCACACATACTATCATCGTTTCTTTAATTTTCACCACACTAACTAAAGTAGGATGCGCGTCTCTTCGTCTGTCCATCCATCCTTTTGTGCACGCACACGCCAGTTTATTTATTCCAAACTTCATTAACTGGATGTGATAAAGAAGCATTAAAATTTATCACAGGATTTAGCGTAATGTGCCGTTGCACACGGTACCAGCGTGTCGGGGAGCGGGGGGTTTTCGACTTAAACCAGATTAATTCGAGTCATTGTTAGTGGGACAGATACTAAAACGAAACGAAAGGGGAAAATAAAACCCAATTCAAGTAGCGATGTTTGGAATTCGCAATGTACGAATTATATGCTATTTAGTCCGGGCAGTCGTTATATCCTTTGTTTTGTACCATTTGGCTTAGCAGTCATAGGGTATTTATTAATCCAAAACGCTCTTGGTTGCCTCCTAATAATATCGACGACCTCGATTTAGCGTAGGGAAAGGTTACTTTGCCACACGGAGGGAAACATGTGACCTCTCCTTGTTGAGGACGTAATGAGAGTTTATTATGTGCCGAGCGTTTTGATTAATTGTTCGTGGATGAATTACGAATTAAGGAACGCGTGCAAAGCGGGCGAAGAAGGTGAGGTGTTAAAACTGATGGGCACCATGTGTTGGGGGAAGGGGGACAGGGAGGCTTTGGCTTGATCTCTTGCTTTAATGGAAATTTTATGAGGTAATTCTTCTTACAATAAGTTATTTGAAATGTTCATCGAGTGCGATCCGTGTTGTGCGTCTTAATTCAACCCATAATAAAGAAGGGTTTAATAGTTAGGGTAGGACAGTATGGTGGTGGTTGACGTTGCTAATATGTGTTGGTAAATTGGGTCAGTAAACATGCCAGTTTTGACGGAGTGTGTATGGATGAAGTCGTAGATGTTTATGCACAGTTGGAATTGAATTATCAATGTATCATTCATTGTTGCATGCATTTTCATTTAACATGTCATTTAAATCACTTCTACACGCCTCTTAGAGGTGTTTAACGCCATTATACTACTGAACGTTATCTTCCCGATGCGATACGGATTGTTAGGACTACTCAGTCACACTGAGGTAAGTGTTGTAAACACTAGGCCTACTTTTCTGTGGATTGCTGTAAAATGAAAAAGTGTGAGTCTTTTTAATGATGGCTTTTATTTACTCAACAGTAGTTTGTACATTTTTGAAAAGTCTTACAATGAAGATTTGGTAATATGGCTAGGATCAACCCTGGTTACTTGTCATACTCGTAGCCTACACTTCTGAAAAATCTCACAATGCAGATGGGTGAATATCGCTAAGGTAAACCCTGCTTACTTGACATACCCGTGTACTTTTGAAAAGTCTCACAATGGAGATGGATTAATATTGCAAGAATCAGCCCTGAACCCGATTACTTGACACAACCGTTTACCTTTGAAAAGTTTCACAATGGAGATGCATTAACACGTCTAGGATCAACCCTGATTAGTGATTACTTTTCATACCCATAGCCTATACTTTTGAAAAGTCTTAATTGAGCGACGGCTACATACCCATACACTTTTGAAAAGTCACGCAGTGGAGATGACACCAATATACCAAAGTTTGAAAAGTATCATAACGGAGTTGGGGTAATATTGTTAGGATCAACCTTGATTACTTGACATACCCTTAGGCTTATACTTTCGAAAAGTCACACAATGGAGATACCCATATTAACTGTACTTTTGAAAAGTTTCACAAAGGAGGTGGTTTAATAAGGACTAAGGTCAGCCCTGATTACTTTACATACCCATATGCTTTTAAAAAATCGCACTAGAGATACCCCTATACAGTATTTATGAAAGTCTCGCAATGGAGATGGATTAAAACAGCTAAGGTCACCACTGATTACTTGACATACTACCCTTAGGCCTATACTTCTGAAATGTCTCTCAATGGTAGTGGGTTAATATGGCTAGGTCAACCCTGATTACCCGACATACCCATATACTTTCGCAAAGTCACACGAAGGAGACATACCCCTAGACAGTATTTATAAAAAGTTTCACAATGGAGATGGGTTAATAACCCTAAGATCAATCCCTACTACTTGCCACGCCCATATACTTTTGTAAAGTTTCACAATAGAGATGGGTTCGCTATGGAGGGTCAACCCTGATTACTTGACATAGCAATACTTTTGAAAAGTCATGCAATTGAGATACCCTGATTACTTGCCATAACCATTTACTTTTGAAAAGTCGGATCTAGTGGAGGTGGGTTAGTAAGGCCAGAATCAAAGCTGAAGTCGCTGATTACTTTAGTACCCATATACCTTTGAAAAGTTACACAAATGTTAGGTGGTTAATGTGGCTAAGAGTCAACAATGCACTCTGATTACTTGCCATACCCATATACTTTTTAAAAGTCTCACAATGATGGTGGGTTAATATGGCTGGGATAAACCGTGGGTACTTCGACATACCCATATACTTTTGAAAACTCTCACAATAGAGATGGGCAGGTACACCATGATTACTTGTCGTGCCTATATACTTTCCAAAAGTCACTCAATGGAGATAGGTTAATAATATGTCTATAGGGCCAACCCTGATTACTTGACACACGACGGTAATTACTGACAAGCGTGATTACTTGAGCACATTGATTACACTGGGTCGTTTCAGACTGTGTTACTTGCAAATTGTTACTACGGAAGTCTCCTTTTCCGTTGCCAGGCAGTAAGATTATACCAGGAGTATATGAAGTTTTGGAGGAATTAACCAAAAGTAACCTTACAAACTCTTGGCAGGTTTAATACATTCTACCGCCTGATAAATCATGTGATATTCTTGATCTTTCCAGTTGGCCTGTACTAAAAGTAAAAGTTCGACCATGGCCTAGACTCAAACCAGCATCAGAATCACCTACCAATATTCCAACTGAGCTATCTTATGAAAACCTGTCATGTTTCCCTAGGCTATATAAATGGATGAATTTTTTTTTTGTGGTTTAGTCATTCATCGACATTCAAATTCCGCACCACAGCCCTAACACTGCCCAACACTCCTCTTTCTTATGGAACTCTTTATATGCTCTTAGTTATATGTGATAAAAACGTATTATTCGTTTTCAGGCTATGTACCAACTTTCACGAATGTGAATTGTGTGGTGCTCGCCATTTCGCCAGTAGGTGTTAAAACTCGCACACCATTGTCTATTGCTTACTCGCCATGTAAAAATAGTTTTAGCAGGTGTGTTGCTACTTAATGTTTAAACATTGTTTTCAATAATCTAACTCTTCAATCAGGTAAAGAGGCTAGTAACAATATTAAATGCGTGGTTGGATAGCCAGTGTAATTCTGCACACAACGACACAAACTGCGTGTTTCTGGCTAGTACGGTTCCCGGGATATGACAATTTCAGCTTCAGGGTTTGTTAATCAGTCGCCGTTATGGCCAGTAGGGCTTAAAATCGAGTCGCCAATTGCTGAATTTCCCTTGCCATTTGGCGAGCGCAACCAAAATTGGTGAAGGTTACAAGTCTTACCAAGACCTTAGCCTACTCATCTGGCATTTCAATAACTAAAACTACATTTTCAACAACTGTATGACAAAGAAAGACTAAACATCCTGGAACAGGATGTAAAAACCAGATACTCTGAAAGCTTGGATATGTAGTAAAGGAAGATACGCAATGGCCCTCTCTGACGTTTTCTATTGCATATCAGAATGCAACAAATTACTCTATGGTTGTTATTTCATAGTAATTGGAGAATCTATATATTTTTGGATATAGTTACTTCAAAGTTACTGATACTTCATAGTAGGTGGTCGTTGCAGGAAATACAGCAAGGAAATTTTTTTTTACTCATGTCTCTTGGGTTAGTGATATCTGGCAGTCATTTAGTTCCATCCTCACCTGTTCTGTTGTGGAATTTTGATGCCTATTCCTAATTAGGCTACCAAAGATAGGGATGTAGTTGAATAGCCTTAGAAACTGGTGTAAAGTTCGAAATTTTCCAAGTACTCTGTACATATAATGGTTGCAGGTAGAATAGTTAAATTTTCTGTTGGAACTGCGATCTTTCTAAGGGTTTTACTACAGGTGCGTATTCATATTTTTCTTGCCTCGCCACTGGCTGGTAGATGAAACAGTTTTTATCACCAAATGTGAAACTTTAGTCGCCAAATTAAAAAAAAATGAATTTCTTAGACATTGGACGCCAATAAAAAAAAACATTTAAAATAGTGATAATCCTTGCATCTGTCAAAGCCCATACTTCTTATAAACTGTAGTTCTTAAAACATTTTGAAAATAAAGAAATTTCGTCACAGGCAGTAGAATTTTGACTCGTACTTCTCGGCAGTAAGAGCAAGAAGGTTTAGATTTGGACCATCGGATAGCAGGAAGAAAAGCCTTTAAATTGGTGTAGGCCTACTAAAACATTAAAATCTGCCATGAGAAGTGAAAATATGTGAAGTCTGGTTCGACTTTGTTCATCACCAATCCACCGAGAATTGGCCAAAACTATTTTAATCACCAACCTGCCCAATCAAATTGCCACTTGGCCAGTGGCTTTCTGCACGTATAGGCCTAGTTGTACGTACATGAACTTTCTGTGGGCACTGATTGCCTTTGTCCACCAGAGTTTGTTGCAAGTCTCCTATGCTACATTATCTACTGGACACGTTATGAGCCAGGTGGACCCTTGTTTTCGCATAATGTGGTACGTAAGTGCAGTTTAAACAAGGAATTATGTATAGAAAAGCGCGTCAATGAAAATGTCTACCTTGGGCTCTGCTATCTCCCTTCATTGTTTCTTAACGAGTGGTTCCTGGCCAAGATGTTGCGAGTCTATGATACTGCACTCACTCTAAAAAAAAAACAAATTCTATCAAAGATGTCTAGGAAACCGGGGATATCCTAAAACCCTGTGTGATTTGAGATGCGGTGAACCGGCGTGTTAAAACTAATCAGATAATTTGCCAGAATTGAATTTTAAAAACATGAATTTTTTCTAGCACAACAAACAAAACCGCACTATTTGGCTACAATTTCTAGCAGCTTCTGGGGCTCGGACGGATCCCTGAATCTGGTGACTGTTCAAGTGTTCATCATGAAAAAAATGTTACCTTGCATTTCCTATCTCACTTAAGAGATAAAATGCTCCTTTATGGACAAGAAATTTGGGGTTTGTACTCGTAGAAATGAGACTATGTGGAGACGCAACTTTGTGGTGAAAGTTATCCTGGCATGAAATTCTCTTCCTGAGGAAGCACTTTCAGCTCGCCATGTTGCAGGTTTCCAGGTTGCTCTACTCAAACTTCCTTTAAATAAAATTTGAGGAAGCCAGAATTTGTCCCACCTCAACCCAACTGTATTTCATCTAGACTATAGGCATCTTTAATATTAGTTGCTTTATCTAAGGATGGTATTATTCGTTAACCCCCTCCAGTGAGTGACCTATGAACATTGTGGTTAAACATTATTATGAAATGGGGTTTAACTGAACTTGGATTATCGATACGCTATGCAAATCATTCTCCTAGATACAACGGTTTTGACAAGGTCCGGCTGCTGATCGGCTTTAAAAGTATAAGCTACTTTTGATTCCTGATACTTGAATGATTTATACTGACGGGTGTAATTGGAGAAACTGCTTACAAACCAACCATATGCTTATAGTAGTGCTGTCTTATCGCAAAGAGTCAACCACGATTAAGGATGGAATTCCCCAGGCAAGTGATGCTTGTTTATTAACTAGAGTTTTGCAGAACGAAAAGGACGCCAAGATATCCTGGTAGGGAGCCATGCAGATTTGTTAATTTTTTTATGTGGAAATTATAATGGAGCAAATGAAGCAACAGTACTATCTGAAAGTGTTTCGTGACTGAGAAGTCAAAAATAACCAAAGTGTTCCAGTACTTTGGTGCAACAAGAACTACTCGGTGACTAACTAGTAAAAAAAAAAAGTCTGCTAAATACTTGCTACTAGTTTCAAATGTAGCTAACAATATGCAACATACGAATGCAGCATGCAAACACTTTTGCATTGTTCGTTTTGTTTTATTTTAGTTTGAAGAACTTGACCGAGTTGGCTTAAAGATAGTATATCTGCGCTTGTGTTTCTTGGAACGGCTGATAATGTTTTAGCATTGATTTGAACATGAAACCACTTCATGGCAATGGCGGATCCATTTGATGTTGTGGGGGTAAACGATGATTCAACTGAGAGGTCTCAAGGTGTGCTGTAAGCTCCCTCAGTGGGGTCCTCGTAAACTAAAGCATTTTTAGGAATTTAGACGCATTTTCTGGCCCTTAAAGCTAGTTTTTCAGTACATTAACTAATTTACTAATTTTTTTTTTTTTACAATTTCCTTCCATTTACCGGGGGTGGGGGGGGGGTACACAAACTAATGTATAGGGGCCGCAAAATTTGTCCCCTCGCAACAAACTAGCCTATACAATCGTAGGGTTGGGATAAAACGGTGAAAAACTACCTGTAGTAATAGAACTTCCTATACAAACAATGAGCACAGCAATCACAATTGCATTACACGCGGTCCATAACAAAGCCACCTAAACGAACAAAAGTCACCAGAAAAACGCACACTTTCACAACAGAAGACACTCACACTGTCTAGCGAATTTTCGATAGTTTACTACTATCTTCCTCAGGCCTTAAAGTTAGTTTGGACTCTGTTTACATCCCTGTTGTTTTCACCGTTGTCGTCTGCTCGTTCGTTGCCATGCTCGAAACTTGGTGCGTTGCATAGCCTCCCGATTTTTGCAGGCCCACCACGCGAGTTGTGTAGCCTCCCGATTTGTCCAGGCCGATCCAGCGAGCTTGCCACGTGAAGTCCCCACTTCCTACACAACTGCCTGGAATGTTCCCAGCCGATCAGATGTGAAACTCTCGGGTAGGAGGGGCCTTGAATGTTCATAAGAGGAATTCCTTTGGCTTTATGTTGACTAATGGCAATGGATTCGAGGCACCGGAGGTGTCTGTCACGTGCCATGTTGGACTTGATCAGTGTACTAGTGTCATGCCACCTAATCTTGTGCTTTGTCTCCATGCAATGCACTGCGATGCCCAGATCGTGCAGTGCAATGCGCACTGCGATGCGCACTGCGATGCGCAGTGCAATGCACTGCGATGCACTGCGATGCACAGATCGTGCGCTGTTGAAGGTTCTGCTTGCTTCTATTTACGTTGAGTTCGGCGGGAAGACTTATTGGCAAGATGGAGGAGCCCCTATGGGCTACTCTAGCTCGCCAATAATTGCGGAGATGGTGATGCAGCACCTTGACGAAATGGTTCTGAGATCGAGTGTGAGTGTACGAATGTGGAAGAGGTTTGTTGACGACGTGTTCGCTGTGCTGGGGAAGAGGGAGTTGCAGAGTGTATTGAATAAGGTTAACAACTGGAGGAGAGGGATCAGCTTCACGGCGGAGGAAGAAGAAAATGGAGCACTCCCGTTCTTGGATGTGAATATACAGAGGATTGGTGGAGGGAAAGTGGTGTTCTGCCCCTACGTTAAGCCCATGGCAACTAGGCGCGCCATCCCATACAACTCGGGACACCCGAAGGAGCAATTGCGCGCTATTGCTCAGAACGAGCTTGTTAGGCTAGTGCGAAACTCGAGTAGCCTCGATCTTGCAAAACCTCACTTGGAGGCGGCTAAAGGAAGGTTCTTGGAGCTGGACTACCCAGCGGGTCTTTTAAATCGGCTACGAAAGAAGGCGGTTTTGATTGTTGCGAACGAGAAAAAGAAGAAGAGTGGCCCCCGAGAAGACGAGAATGTGTTAAATGAGTTGAAAATCGATGAAGGAACCCCGAGAGTGAAGCTGACTTACCTGGAAGGAGTTACTGGGCCAGTGCAAAACATCCTGAGGCAGCACGGCTTCAAGACCTACTTGAAGAACGTAGAAGGAATTCGTAAGAGAATTGTTCATCGAAAGAAGAAGGCAGTCCCACAAGGACGTGAGACGCAAAAATCCAAGGATGAGAAAACTATGGGGTCGGTTGATAACACCAACGAGGGAGTGTATAGAATTCCGTGCAATGACTGTGATGCTGTGTACATAGGGGAGACAAGAAAAGGAGTAAGAACGAGGCTTGCACAACACATGGGAAATGTTCGGAATGCAGTCAAAGATAACGGCATCGCAGTGCATTGCATGGAGACAAAGCACAAGATTAGGTGGCATGACACTAGTACACTGATCAAGTCCAACATGGCACGTGACAGACACCTCCGGTGCCTCGAATCCATTGCCATTAGTCAACATGAAGCCAAAGGAATTCCTCTTATGAACATTCAAGGCCCCTCCTACCCGAGAGTTTCACATCTGATCGGCTGGGAACATTCCAGGCAGTTGTGTAGGAAGTGGGGACTTCACGTGGCAAGCTCGCTGGATCGGCCTGGACAAATCGGGAGGCTACACAACTCGCGTGGTGGGCCTGCAAAAATCGGGAGGCTATGCAACGCACCAAGTTTCGAGCATGGCAACGAACGAGCAGACGACAACGGTGAAAACAACAGGGATGTAAACAGAGTCCAAACTAACTTTAAGGCCTGAGGAAGATAGTAGTAAACTATCGAAAATTCGCTAGACAGTGTGAGTGTCTTCTGTTGTGAAAGTGTGCGTTTTTCTGGTGACTTTTGTTCGTTTATAATGGAGTTTCACAGTACGAAATCTAACGATCTTTTTCGAAAAGCCACCTAAGAGAAGAGAAGGTCTTTTCTTAGGTGGCTTTGTCCTTAAAACATGAAATCTGACTATACAATTTATCGTCCATTGTACATGAAAGTAAACGGCTAGATCAAAAACTTATTAACGATTTTAGAGTAGGCATAACCAATCTTTTGTGCCAAATGTGCAACAGATGTCAATCAGCTAGTGATAACGCCATTTTAAAACAGAAGGCTTAATTTCACTAACGTATCATTAGTGAATAGTTTTGTCGTCATAATTGCGTATAAATTAACAAATAAGAAAACCTCAACAAGCAATCGTTACACACAAAAGCAGATTCAATTCGTTCCGTTAGCACATTTGAGGCAAAGCAATTACTAATAGGCGAACGCAAAAGCCCCAGTGAAGAATTTCAACAGTTTCAGAGATTTAAAGAAGCACCCGGGTGTCGTAGCTGCAGTTTTATTTCTCTTAGTTTTAAGGGAATAAAAAACACTTACCGATTTCGGTTTTCCTGCGTTTAACGTTTTAAAAATTCAGATTTCCTTTTCCTGTTGCGGAAAATATGTGTAGCTTGCTGGTTGGCAGCTAGTGAAAAGAAACGCTACCGTATGCTTGTCTGAGCTCGCTTTTTGTTTACCGGGAAAATTTTATTCTTTTTGTATTTAAATGGTGACATATAGTTTTGGAAATATATGCATAAAATTAGAGGTAGACTAGATTAACTTTCATACGGTCAAGAAGGAAACAAAGGGGAGAAGGGAAGACTGCATGTGTATGGGGGGAGCGACTGCCTCCCTCACACACATGGAGGTGTACACGTGTATGGGCAATAATGATGACTGCCTTCACCGTAAATCCGCCACTTCTTCACGGTACTATGAACATATAAATTTCGTTGGCGAAGAGTCCATTTGCAACGAGTATTGGATAGTATTTTAAGGCACTGCTAAAGTAAACCGAAGTAAAGCACCTAACTTGAATGACGAAGTTTGTGACTGCAATTACATCCACCTTACGCTACTACTACAGAATATTTAAAAGATCTGATTTTCATGTGGTGATGGTTCAGTGGACGAGTCTGTTGGTTTAGGCTAAAGATCTAAGAAGGTAACAACAATTATCTAAAAACTTGAATTTTTAGTTCAGTATATTGTCTGCAAATTTACGGTCCTAAATTTGTCAGGCTGGAGTACAAATCAAACTT
Organism: Lithobius niger; assembly: GCA_023313725.1. Lineage (NCBI taxonomy): Eukaryota > Metazoa > Arthropoda > Chilopoda > Lithobiomorpha > Lithobiidae > Lithobius > Lithobius niger. Next base: position 28,565 of record JAHWFP010188066.1, on the reverse strand, counting down.
CTTCACTTCTTGTCTGAATTCAAAGAGGTTACTCTTGATAAAATCTAAATATTTGCGCCTTATTCAGCACTTTAAAGAAATGCGTTCAAATACATAGGCTTTTTATCTTTTTTTTTTTTTGGTCTTATGATAATTACAGTATTAGTAATGAACATTTTTAGACACCTCCTTGGCCTGGCTGTGGGGTTTCGGGCTATAAAAATGTAAGTCTCAAGCATGTGAGAACGTCAGGTCAATGCAAAGTCTATCGTGTGTAGGCCTACAGGACTACACTTTTGCATGTTTTACTTCAACCGAATCTTAAGTGTTTTTTTTTTCATTGCCTTTCCTGTGTTGTTCCCGTAGCCCTTTTAAGTTTTTGTATTGTCAACGAACATGCTGAAGGGATACTTGTTGTTGCTCGGACCGGTAGCATGAGCATTTTCCAGACAGAATACTGTTAAAGCTGTCTAGACGAACCTTGTGGCAGTCTGTCACATTTTGCTTTGATTGGTTGTGGTGATTCATGGTCGTTAACTCACGTGATTGTGCTTTAATAATCACTCGACACCCAAACTTACTGTCGTAACCGAAGTTAGGACTTCAAATCCGCACTCTCCGATCTGGTGAAGATGTAGTTTCATTGTACTGTTATTATATGGCGAAGTTCAAACTGTTTTAATCGTGGTAACATACTAGCAGTATATTGTTGTAGTAGTTCTGTAGTTGGGTTTAGCATGTAGGTGGCGGCGTGGTCTGTGTGACGGTTTCTTGTCCGAAATGGGTAGTGTCACAGGGGAACTGTACTTGAAGGTATTTGTGGAACCAGTACGGGTGAATGTTTTATTTTCCACGTGAATCTAGAGACTAGAACTGTAAAGTTGTGTAAAGATAATTCCTTGTCCCAGCCATTAAATTCGTTTATACTTTTACTTCAAGACATGGGTGGCGGCTCAATCTGGGTGAGGATCTAAGGGACTTGTGCATGTACCTACATTAAGATGACTTAAGGGAAGCCTGACTGCAGCCATCGGCTAGAGCCCAACACCAATCATTAAGAAAGATAAAGTTTAGGATGACTTCCTACTGGACAATCCTTGACCACATAGTCACTTGGAGTTATAAGTGTAAAACAAAACATAAAACTTCAAGATGCTCGTACTGCAATAGAACAAAATACGGATGTATATTCGAACTCTATTTTCAAACTGTCGCAGATTAGTACTTGCTCAGACTGTGAAACGTCAGACTGTGTTGTATTCATCTGTCTGTTAAAAGTTCTTGTATATGTGGTCAAAAGGCAAAGTAATTGAATTCCTGTTTCCAGGCATCTTGCGATCTAATCTTTACGAATGGGAATTGGGCAGTATTTGACATAGAGCATTAGACATTAAAACATTTTCAGATAACAGACGGGCCGATGTCTCATCATAATTATCACTGTCGTACACTTACATAAAATGCTGGGGACTGCGATATACTGGAGAGTCGGTGCTTCTTCTATTTGAAACACATCGCAATTCCTTTTGAATCGCCATTTTCAGTTGCATTCTTTCCGCATCGAATTCAGTTTCAACAATTTGAAGTATTATTCTGCCTTAGCACCTGTAATTGAAAAAAAGGGAAAGTATTCGTGTCAACATCCTTTTCTGTGAGGCAACGAAAGGTGTTTGGGATGGAGAGGGTTATCATTGCTTTGTCGTAACGCTTCAAACCTGAAAAGAGGCAGGTATCCATACTGACACATTGGCTGGCTAAGTCATGTAATTCTGTAATTTTGAACGCAATGCCATACGTGCGTTGAAATTTTGCCTTCATCTATTATTATTTTATTTCGTGTACAAGTTGCTGCATTTACTTACTATACACTTGACTCACCGTGGACAAAAGAGAAGGAAAAGAAGGATTCAAAGGTATAGTTCAGCTTTTGCTACTGGCACGTATGATTATCATCATTGCCATCCTACTACATCCCTCGCTTCCACAAATAACTTTTATCCACTATACGTATCTTACCATAATTCATTAGAAATTTTCTGATTTCATACTCCAGTTCCATTTTCCATTTCTCCGTGCTATAAAACAGCTAAACCAGTTATTGTTGTTTCTGAGTCCACTCCTAAAACCAAACTTTCTTCTATACAATCTCCAAGTTCCTACATTAACCCTCTCCCGTCTGCGCAAACTTTGTGGTTGATGCATCACATACTTTTTCCTATTGGTTTACCTCATCCCTTATAAAATTTATTGCCAGGCATACAGGTCAGGTGCAAGCATCTAACAAGAAAAATTTTCCTTTTCTAATATTACTAAATTGGTGCAAAACTAAATTTCCCAATTTATTCATTTTAGTATAATCATAACTTAATATGTGTATGTATATCAGTTACACAAGTTTCGTGCAGCCAAACTACAAGTAACCTAAGTTCCCTAACCCATTCAAGTTTTCTTTATCCAGTATTGTAAAATTTCTACATAAGCAGCAGACCTACACACAGTAATAAAAAAATGTGTTAGTTTTGATCGGCTGCTCATCACTTTTGCAAATTAGCTTTACTGTTAAGATGTTTGGGATTTGTTTTGGCACCTTTTTGACTTTACTACATGTCTGTTGTTTTTTAAAGCGATGTCTTTCTAGTATAGTTTCTGTAACAATCATATTCTGAAACGTTTTTCATGAACGTGGTAGACTAATCTTTGTCAATTGTTAATTTAGGAAATTGTTCCCTAAATTGTTGTTTTTGCTACATACAGTATCTTGTACAGTATACGACCATCCAGTCATAGTGCAGTCTTAACAACTGGAGATTGAAAAAACTAAATGACAATTTTTTCTAATTCCACTTCTACTTGTTATGACGGTTTCCCACCACCTTTTCCACTTTGATTTCGGAATCGGAAAAGTGTAGGGAGTTATGGCAATGAGTCAGAAGAGCATAAGCGAAACCTTTCCTTTCCGATCCGAAAGTTGACTCAAGTCTGGTTAGCTTTTTTTCCGCAATTAGCCTAATTGAAAGCATGTCGGAAAGCCAATCACAGTTCAGTTGTTCCCAGGTGATCTCGCTACTGTAGCCGATCTCCAGCCCAACAAAGATGGATGCACCTGTAGAGGCGAATTACCACCACGCTTTCCTATTTTGACTTTGGAATCAAAATTGGGAAGAACAAATTTTTCTTCTGCAAAAAACAACAAAACGACCTTACCGCTGCAAGCAAGCCTTAGCAGGCATCTAATCATACAATGCGATTTAAAACTCAAGGTTCTCCTGAGAGTCGCCAGCTACATCAGGATTTAGTTTCTTGTGTTGGGTATGGTGGAGTCGTGGAGCACTCCTCAGTTGGCCATTTCACTGTCTACATTTATGCAAATTCCTGTATGTAGTTGAATAAGTAGTAATTTTGTTTTGTAGGCCTCCGCCATCAAATATCTGTGTCGTAGTGTTCTGTGGCTTGAGCTACATCTTCCTATAGTCCGGTATTGTCATATAATGTCTTGTGTGCTTAGCCAGTCGGCATTGGTGCGCCTCTGTCGCCGGGTGCCTATAAATGCACTGCGTCCTGGGCAGAGTTTCTGGTGGTATCTAACATATGTGGTCATTATAGACCACGAGCTATTTTTCTATTAATCACACAAACGGTTTTACTAAGCTGATAAACAAGGTTGCCTCCTCACGTTCCTCAACTAAAATACCATTCGCTTAACGTGCATCCATCTTTGTTGGGATGAAGATCGGCCGCAACAGTAAGATCACGTGGAAATAACTGCACTGCAATTGGCTCTCTGACATACTTTCATTTTGGTCAATTTCGGAAAAAGCTAACCAGGCTGGAGTAAACTTTCGGATTGGAAAGGTTTTACGCACGCTCTGGTGACTTGATGCACAGCAACAACCGTCACTTTTCTGATTCCGAAATCGTAACGGAAAATCCGCTGGGAATCTACCATTACAGGAAAAAAGAAAACGGTGTATTAGGCTTAATATTGAATGGATAGTGGTAGCACGGCGCACCTGATAAGCCCCACACATTGCACACGTGTGCACGTTGTTATCAGCATCTAGTACAATAAACACCTGCAAGATATGTAGATTGGCAGGTGCCACTAATTTAGTGTCATCGTAGGAGTATTTTCTGTGGTTCTTAGGCTTACACTTGCTAAAGACCTTACATTTTCCTACAGTCCTTACATTTTTTAGTTACAATAACATATCAGGAACTAAGGCTTACAGTATGCCTTGTTCAGAATTGAGTTGTGTTTTCTTGAGGATCCTCTCGTTTAATTTTCAGGAATTTATTTTCTTTAAGAGATTATTTTGACAATTCACATTACTAATGAGTACTGTACTTATAACTTTAAAACAAATTTTGGCTGTAGTCCAAACGTATTATGCTTCATAAGGTTGGTTTTACTAAATTGCTCGTACGTGGCTTTCGCAAATGCGTATTTTTAAAGGCCGGAAATAAGCTAAATGGATTTAGCAACCATTGTAATGTTATTAAAAAAAGTTGTGACTGACAACGTAAAAAATAAAAAGTTCTGCAAGTTGATTTGCTTACGGAGGTAGACAGACTCCAGTTCCACCCACCTCACTGCCTGGCATTTATAATGTAGGGTATGGCAGCTAGTAATTCAGTTTGAAATTGTGCCTCGTTAATCGTTCCGTTAAATGAATTGTATGCGTAATAGATATTGGTGGCTATAGTTTCTGTTCACACTTGTGGCAATGCTGAAAATGGCACGTGTCCAACTTAAAATGCATCATGCATGCCTTTCGTGCATGTTTGACAGTGATGTGATTGCTTTATGATTTGATTTGAGGCTTTGAATATCATAATAGGTGTTAGGTGCCATGCTGATACATATGAATAAAGTAGTACAGTAGCGAGGTCTTCTCTTGTTTCCCCTCTTCTTAATAGTTTTAAAGTAAGCCTAGCACTTTTGTATCTGCTAGTTTACTGTGATGTCAAGTCAATAAGATACATCTCAAACTTATGGTATAACCTAATCAGCATCAATGCAGTTAGTGACGTAGCATATACGCCGTAGTCTAGTTAACATCATTTTTATGTATGAACCATTTTTTTAACACGACCTCATCAGTTCGTATCCGAGGGGCTTGTAGTGCACAACATATCGCCATGATAATGGAGTATAAGAAAACAAAAGAGGCAAAACCAAAACGCCAGCAAAAACACATTAGCACAATAAGATTGCTCGCATTGAATTAATCTGCTGTTCTTGAAGTGCAGCTAGTCAAGCACAACATAAACACGTTATTGCAGATGCTGACATTTTTTTGGTAATTTCTTCTCTTTTTTTTTTTTTTTAGCTGTAATCATCACAACGGATTCCGTCGGTAGAGGCCTACCAGAGAAAAATTTATAATTTTAACTGAATATTGTCTGTCTCAAGGGAGTGAACCTAGGAGATCAGTGGTGAGCGGTTACTTCACCAATCGTAACAAACTAAACAGCAATAAACATTTTTAAAGGTAAAAAAATAGCAATCCGTAAAATGCATTAAAACTTGGTGATTTTGGTGACAGTCACATGCAGCAGGGTCGAAGGCATTCAGACGATAGTGAATGTTTTTTGAATGAGGCGTTCGAAAAATGTTGGCTACGGTATGATGAACCCTGCGTCGGTCGCAACATGGACTAGCGAATTGTATGCAGGTCTTGAAATAAAGTTTAAAACAGTACGTCAAATTGGCAGACTTATTGAGAAAGGTACGGTTGTCATCACGAGTAGGAAGCTGGCTGGTGATCGGGGAAAAAAAAGACGAATAAGAGTAATGGCCGACTGGACGCAGGTGAGGATGAAAGAACGAAACACAAGAAAACAGCGACACACTCCGAATATTGTGGGGCAGACGTAAAGTAACGAAGAAAAAGAAGCTCAAAAGCGAGTTTAGTGTAAAATTACAGACAGCGAGTGAAATCAAGGTTGAGTGGTAGTATTGTTCATAGCTGTTTGCTAGTTTTTTAGGGTTATGAAAGTTTCAAGATTCACTCTGGACTCTGGTTCTAAGGTGTCTCTCTTGATCATTGACAAATACTTTGTCGAAGCCAGCTTGGTGTTTGGTTGTTGATATTTAAGTATGGTACCGGAAGATGGTATTTTTAATATCGCAATTTGCAATATCCTTCTGTTCATTAAGCCGTTGATGGTACCCCAATTTCGTAGTTGCAGTTATTGCCCTTGCAAGGTGCTCTGTATACGTCAGCAGGCAGCAATGTAGGTTCCGTTGATTATGATTTACGCAAGTGATTTGTAAGTTCTTGTGGCTCAAGTATAGGCCTAATAACCAGATTCAAAGTTTACCAGCACTGAGAAATTTCGTCCGAATAACCTCTAATGTCAAGCAGACAAAAGGCGAGCACTTTCAGATTTAGGTGTTGTGGTGCATCTGACGGAAGTCCTAATTTCTGAAAGCTATGCTCTTCAGTAAGAAATCATTAAGGAGCTACTTGGCGGCAAGTCGTTGAAGAGTTAAATTCACTATTGTCAGAAGTGTGCTAGGCTCCTTAACAGTTTGTTTTTTACTGGTGCAAGTTTGTAGTGGTGCAGGCGAAAGACTTATATAAGTTGTATGATGTGAGGTTTGGGAAGGTTTCTGAGAATACTTGAAGGACAGAACTTGGTTGCTATTAATGTGAAGGGTGAGGTTAAGAAAAGATAGTGTAAACTTGTGATTTTTTTGCTTCCGTGTAAATGGATTTATGGATCGTAAAAATTAAGGCAGCGTATTATTCCTCATTATGTTTGCAGAATCTGACTGTATGATACCGCGTTTCCTTCTGCTACGAGCACAAAACGCACGTCAATATTCCAATCGTAGACTCGAACAGTAACTGTGTAGTGTCTACAAATGTCATACCCACATGTTTTTGGACTCATGGTGCAAGGAACCGTGCCGTCATACAGTCAGTTTCCTACAAACATAATGTGGAACAAACTATAGTGCGGTGAATTCAGCACATTGGCAACGGCTGCATCATCATTGTATCTTCGAGTTAACTTCAGGGGATTATGGTTGCACAGGTTGATGATTCCATCTATGTTCTGGCGTGACTCACATAAGATACCAATAGCGTGCCCAGCAGATGTGACCTAGGTTTGCTGGTAAAAAAAAACAACCAAAAAACACTACTTGTCGTCAATGCAGGTTGTATTAGAAATAAAGTTAGTGACTTGAATGAGGTCTTGGTTGTACCATTTTATTAATTTCAATGGTCTTTACGAGTAACAAGATTGAATGGCCACACGTTTGGAAATGCTTGGGTATATGCCTACGCCATCTGCTTTTGAAGGAAAATAGGAGGTAGAAATGGACAAGTTATCGGATACTTGCATAATCTGGTTACCGTAAATCGTGTATTAAACGCCATTGGGCTTGTAAAATTAATTTGTCTAAAACTGAGGGGTGGGCCTTAAAATCAAGTATTATCTATTTTCTAAACTAACTTCTATCCAGGGAGGGAGTTTTCTATCGGAAAAGTCGGCAATAGTGTAGTCATTTGCGTACAAGATCTCAAGTCGGCGATAATGTAGTCATTTGCGTACATGATCTGGATTCAATCTAGCATTAACACAATGTCTGTGTTCTCATTTTTTTCAGAAATTTAAGTTATTGTGTAGTCTCTCCTCCAAAATGTATCATAATTCGCAAATAAAACTATTTTTTAACCATACAAACTTTCAGTAACGTGAGTGGATCAAGATCGTAAACAAGATTACTGTGATCGATCATTGATGTGCGTGATCCGAATTCGGTCTAGAAAAAAACACAGTGCCTTTATTCTTATTTATTCACAAATTTAGATCGTCCTCCTTCCAATTCCTAACATAATTCAAACTTAAAAACTAATTTATAATCACCACCAACCTTTCAAAACAACAACGTGATTCCTGACCGTGAACATTTTGTGTTGACGCAAATTTTCAAAAACGTGATCCGGTGGATGCCAGAGATCTGGAATCACCACGCAAAAAAAATATTTTCTGGCTGGCCAAAAACGTGATCCGGCTGTCGCCTGAGATCTGGAATAACCGTGTAAAAAAAGTTATTTGCTTCCCGTTCGTGAATGGTGTTGTCATTTGTGAAGGTTGGTGATGATTATAAATTAATTTTATCTTAGAATTATGCTACATATTGGAAGAAGGATGTGTAATAAACAAAGTTTGTGAGTAAATGAGAATAAAGGCATTGTGTTTTTGCTAGACTGAATCAAGATCACGCACATTAATGATCAATCGCTAGGCCTAATATTTCCGACTTTTTCGTGATCACAAACGATCCTGTGAATCGCTTTGGATTAAAAGTTGATTTTGTTAAATGTATGAAGCTTTTGGATAATTTTGCCACAGACAAACCAAGATTTAAGTGGATGAAACGTTGATTTCGTTAAAATGCAATAAGATTTTAGTTCGATTTGCCACAGAAAAACTATGATTGTTAAGGGGTGGGCGTCAACAACAGTATGTCACGATTTTCGATTTTCAAGCATTTTGGAGGACTGGGCGTTTAATACGAGATTTACAGTACTAGTGGAACAATCAAATTCGTTACCAAGGGGCGATAAAGTTAGACTGGAGCACATTTGGGGTTAGACCTTGAAGTTCCAGTCATGATGAAGCGTAATATCTTTTTATACAATTACACAAGATCCGCAACGCAGTCATCGGCAGCGCAGCAGCAGTCTGCATCTGCAGCAGCTGCATACAATGCCATCTCCACCATCTACTGACGGAACGGCAAATTATAAGAGTAGCAGCCAAGGCCTGCTGAGATAGCTGCGCCCGGAACGCAACGGCCAGCAGCGCGAACATACGATGCCATCTACAGACCGAATGGCAAATTAAATGAGGGGGAGGGGAGCGAGACGACGTGGAATGAGCGAGCGAAGCGAGCGACTCCGCTAGTCTCTTTATGATTCGTGACTTGTGGAAAGATGGTAGGTGGCCGATGGATTTCCACCTCACCTGTTGGATTGTCAACTGTTTGCGTGAGAGAGTTCTGTTTTCAGTTTTTCGACAAAGAACAACTTTCGTCTTGGTCTTGCTGATAGTCAGATTTCAGGCTAATGTGATTTTAGGGTTGTAGCGATGAACTATAATTTTGTTGAGACATTTTTTCACCGGCATTAATATGGTGACATTCTTCTTGTCGCTCTTGAGAATAGGTGAGTGGGTGGAATGAAATTCTTTTTTGGTCGTTTTATGAGAGCGGAATGGTTTGGCAGTGTTTCATTCAAGAAGATGGTGTGGAATACACTTGAGTTTGATACGGAGGTCATCAATGTAGGGACGGGGCCAAATTTCAGATTCTAGTCTGGCGACAAACTGTGGTAGAAGGGGTGAATTTGAAGCTACCTGTAGAATTTCAAGCTAGGCTGCAGTACGTAGTTTCTTAGCGAGGTTGAGGCCCGGAGTTTTTACCTGTGCCAAGAGGGGATGCAAGTGGTCTGGAGAGTAGCAAGTTTTTAAATGTTTCAGCTTTTTGATGTGTGGGGCTTGGGTGCACTGTTTGTAGGCACTAGCAGTATGGAAGAGTGCAATAAGAAGTTGGTAAAATAATTTGCAGGAAACCGATCACTAAAGAACTGGGTTAAGCTTTGAGTTAGAAGGTTCTCGCTTTGAGATTCATCTTGACTATTAGTAAGGGGAGGGGTTTCTGCAGTAATTTAGGGGTGCGTTTGAAATCAATACAGTATTTCAGGAAGGAGATGTGCGCATGTGGTTAACCAGGTGAATGAAAAAAGTGTTTGGTCATTTTCGAATAACAATCTGAAACCATTTCCGCTCAAACTGAGCAAGACATGCTTAACAAGTATGTATACCACCAATTCAGCACTGCTAGGAGATGCTTACGTACCCACTGTGTGGCGTACCTAATATTTAGGCCTAATACAGATGTAAGCTAAGTGCTTGTCATACATCAACAGAACTATGTGTTCCTGCATTGTAGCTCGATTTCGAATAGCATCATCGGCTGTCCCAACTAAATTGGTATCTTAAGTTTCTTACCTACTGTTCTAGGTGTTCTAACCCAATGCGTTGTTAGGTTAGAACAATGCTATAACAACGACTTACAATGAGTGTGGGGGTCAGTGCCTCATACCCGACTATTCCTCATTATGCCTGATCACTTCCTATCGAATAGCGGTACTCTGAAAACTATCGACCACGCAGTGTTTTAGCAATACTGTTGCAAAATGACATGTTTTAGCCAGTTTTTAGTTCATCCCTTTTGGATAATTTTGACTTTTTTGGGGTAATAACTCCCGAATTCCAAAGCACAAAAGCGTGTACCACCACAAGATGGGTTAATAATAAGCCCTATAAGCAGTGTAAGGTTATGAGGGAGCCCCGGGGACCCTGAGCAAACCTAGCAGCAACAGCCCAGTGGTCCTCATCTCGAAACCAAGTGAATGCTGGTTAAAATCCCGCGACTGACCTGCCTCTAAAAAGGTGTTCCATGTTGGTACTGGTGTAAGGAGGTTAAAGCTGGTTACTAAACAACTTCATTGCAAAAAATTACCTCTATTGATAAAACAGTTATTGTGACATAAGTGTTTGAAATTCGTTCCTAGACTTCTACCAATTTAGATGTTTTGTAAACTACTCATAGTGGGTACTTTACTACTGATATTTGAAATATACAAGATACATATGAGACGGGGAAAAAAGCATCTGTTCCAACTGGGATCCCAACACAGGGCCGTCCATTTACTAGCAGGGTGTAACTGTGCTACCAGCTTCACGAAACATACACGCTTAAAGGGACACTCCTTCTTCTCTACGCGCATTTCTCAGTCCGTTGCCGTCCTACCGTTTCGGGCGATTCAGCATAGTGATATTACAACGTCACTTCCGCTCGCTTGTTCACTTGAGTCAGCGTTGCGCAATCGATAATAAAACATCAATGACATGAGGGTTACGTGACAGCGTGAACGCCAAAATTGTGGCTTCATAAACCGGAAACGATGATACATCAAGAAAGTAAACCCAACGTCTAAGTGAGCAAGACTGTAAATACGAGCGGAATGCCCGAAAAAAATTTTCCAAATTCAACAGAAAATCTTCTAACACCAAATTTTGAAAAGGGTTACATAGGGTTACTAATGGTTGGTAAATAAACCCTTGTATCGCGAATATTGATAAGAATCTCGTTCCGAAGGCCTGTGCCTTTTTCAACCTTTTTCATTGATGACTTGAAGCCTACAAATAGACATACAAAGAGGTAAACCATCTCACTTCTGGTCTACACTAGAAATTAACAAAAAATCGATGCAAGTTAAAGGAAAGTAGCTGACAGCCGCCATTAATGATAGACCTTTTGAGATTCATACAAGGTAGATTATGTGAGAGATTCAAGAACAGGTACTGGATTAGAACCTGAACCACCTCCTTTTAACAGAGACGTCAGGAAGGATAAAAGTTGGAGGGATGTAAACCAGATATTTAACGACATACAACATTTATGTAATTTTTCCACCTGATATGCCGACTGGCTAAACTTTTTTTTTGGGGGGGGGGGGCCGCCGGGTGCACCCCGCCCCCATAAAAACGCCCCTGCCTTTTAATCAGCTCAACTATGCTGCTACCAAAAAAAATTAATAATAATAGTGATGATACTGTTGGCATGTGATTACTTTGCAGAATTTTTTTCTTATCCCAGGCTAAGTCCAGAGTCCCCCCCCCCCCATCCCCAAAGGCCACTCCCTCCATAAAGCAGACGCCGTGTTACTAAGAATTTACCAAACAAACACTATTATTCGTAAAACTGTTAAATTTAGTTATTTATTTACTTATTTATTTATTTATTTATTTGTTAATTTGACCTTTTTTTAAATCATAAACAGTATAAGTATAGGCTAAATCAACAGAAAAACATCGTGGACTTTGCATGGCGTTATCATTTTTTTTTCAGTCTCTTTTTTTTTTCGTTTTTTTTGTTGTTGAAAATTTCATCTTTCGAGATAGCCCTATAAATTGACATCAGTTTATTAAGAAAACTACTACGGAAAATTGCGTTTAAGGTTTTAGAACCAATGTCAGCTAACATCTAATGGCTCAAATGAAAAGAAAACGGGGAAAAAAACTAACGTTTTCAGCCAACTGAACTTCCAAATTCGGAATTCCACGATAAAATACGCCCTCAAGGCAGTCATAACAAACCTATTGAAAATAAACGAGCAATAACAAGGAAACGCAGAATAGCTGGAATCAAGCATCTATTTGGGAAACTAGCCAAATAATTGGGAAATCACGTTAAGACACCAGTTGGCCTTTGGCAAAAAAAAAAAAAAAAGTTGGGCTTATATGCGGATGAACATTTTTAACTGCAAATAATCAAAACGGTTTGATGCCGCCACGTACGATATGCAGTGAAGAAATACATGCAAAGGGTTATGGGATGGAGAAGCGAAAGGAGAACGGTCGAGACGCCCATTTCGTAACTAGTTAACACACTTTTTAACTAACGTTACTTAAATTTACACCAAGAGTTTTCACACTTGCAGGCAATGACGAAAGCTGAATCACGATTTCGGTTTTTCCGCCGAAACCGAACTGAAAGGATTGCAAAAACAGTTTAGAATTGGTTTATGACAAAAGAGAAAATATTTTAAAGGAAACAAACCATCTCCTAACGTGTAGATTTGCACATTTAGACTAAAAACAATGAATAGTTTAGCCTCTATTGCTATGTGCAGCGATTAAAAAATTGTAGCTTAAGACCTGTACAATGTATTATAATTGCCTTTTACTGAATTTAGATTAGTCCATCACGTTAATTTTTTTTTTAGTGATTTAGTTTAGTTATTTTTTTTTAGTTTGCTCCATATGAACGTAAGCATCCGTTGACTTCTAAATTTTTGGGGGAGGAGGGCACCGAGGGCCGAGGGTAAATTGAAAAAAAAATTGCTAAAGAGCAGCATTAGAGGGAGAAAAGCACCGCACGTCAGGGCAAGCCCTTTACTTGGTTTAATAAAAATATAAAATGTTCGGTGACTTAACTAGGGATGGGTCGGTTTTTATTTTTATTTTTTTACTTCGGTTCCGGTTTCGGTTTTCACGCTCTCGAAACCGCGGTTTCGGTTTCGGTATTGATTTTTGCCACCATCCACCCCTACCTGATATGTATAGTTTTTTTTTCCCTCGCAACAGCTTCTAACTTACTCCTGCTTTCACTTCAACAGTGTCATAGACCATTGGTGTAGCTGTGGTACCATTTTCCTACACTATTTTCTTTTTAATGACTAGGAGCTTTGTCGTTTATACGGAGAAAGTGCAAATTATAAAAAAAAAATTTTTTTTTGATTTTTTGAACACGTTGCGAAAAACCGACATAGAATCCGAATTGATTTCGGTATCGGTTTTCACTAAAAACCGAAAATTCGATTTCGGTTTCAGTTACCGACCCATCCCTAGACTTTACACGCCAACTTCAGTACGTGGAGGTATACAAAAGAAAAACCTGCACTTTGACACCTACAACTTATTAAAATTATCGAGCAACAGCTCTTGGGTGATTATAAAGCATACAGATGTTGCTTGATAATTTTCATGCGTTGTAGGAGTCAAAGTGCAGTGTTTATTGTGTTTGTTATCTTTTCTTTCATTCTAGCAGCGTGTATTTAGAATGGCGTGTATATATTCGCCGGAAATTTTACGTTTTTATTAAATCAACTGCGGGATTCCCATGACGTGCGGGGCTTTTCTCATTTTAAGCCACTACTGTTATACCTGCATGGAACTTTAAAAAAAAAAGTACGGCATGCTCAATGGAAGATGTAAATAAAAGCAGGCACTATTTTCCTACCCTTGCTTTCAAACATCTAAAACAATAAGAGTCTAAAAAAATAATAGTAATGACATGTCCGTAAGCTCGGAATCCTGGATTCAGTATAGCACCGAATCATCTTTGTTTTCGTAATAACGATTTTTGCCTTTCTTTTAATGGTTTTTGCATTACAATTGTATTTACTGAAAAGGCGTTAAAAAAAAGGGGGTGGGGGTGGCTCACATGCCGCAAGAGTGAAGTTCCCCAGTGGGCAAGCGCCTTTGCTAAGACATTTTCCAGAACCAGAACCTTGCTAAGTACTTTCGTTCTTTTCGTGGTTTTTTGTTAGAAAGCATTTGAACTGAACCGATTCGTACAGCGGTTATTGTCGATCCACCCACGATAGTGAAACGTTTAGTTGGGAAAGGGAGGTGAGGTTGCAAAATTCACCCCCCCCCCCTCTCCCCCAACCCAGGGTTCGTACAAAGCCTTGAATTCCTCGAAAAACATTAAAATTCAAAACCAAAAATGCAAGGCTTGAAAAGCCTTGAAAATTGGCATATTTTTTGTAAGAGCCTTGAAATGGCCTTGAATTTTGTTAGCGTACAAAATTTGATGTAATACAGCCAATTTATGCTTAAATTCATAAAAAAAATTTTTTTAAATAGTTTGTCAGGGGAATACTTATCTTCTGTTAGCAATACGACGTGCCTTCGTTCGTATATTCACGGTTAGTGCGGTATTGGAAAGGCAACTTGTCCCACAATGGGGGCAAAATAAATAACTTTTAAATGGATGTTTATTCAATTATAGAGTATAGGCTAGCCGAAAGTTTGAATTTATTGTACGGTAATTTTTAACAATTTGCTGTGCAAAATGGCCTAGAAATTGGCTTCAAGTTGGTCTTGAAAAGCCTTGAAAAGGCCATGAAAATGGTTTAGTCTCTGCTGTACGGACCCTGCCAACTACGCCCGTATGCTGGCCTAGATACTTTACAGACTCATACAAGACTGCTGCTGCTGTGAGATAGTACTGAAAATATAAAACCACTGCAGTAAGGTTTACACAATTATTTAAAGGCCTGTTAGTGCTATTGTTGAAAAATATACAACAAATTTGGCGTTTTGGTGCAAAACTACACCGTTTTTAAGGAAAAGAAAAATTACGCTATAACAGGCCGAGTCTTACGGAATAAAGTCAATTGCGCAAGCCATTAAAAGGCCGTACCTTCTCGCTGTATATTCGAGCATCCTGCGCAAAATAGCTTTCGCAACATTTGCATAGGTTATAGTGAGTGTAGCAAAACCGTTTCTCACGAGGGAAAACATAGGAAAATGAATTTCTTTGCAACATTTACACGCATCTGACGTCATGCTGCAAAACAGCCAACTGGGAGAAATCTACCTTTAAGTTGTACGTGTACATTTTGGCCAACATTTACATTCGTACAACTTAGGTTTTAGTGTAGTGGCTGACATTGTTGCTTTTATTGTTTATGATTTGGCAGTTGCTGTAAATTTTCTTTGGCTTGAAAACGATGGCAGCATTGCCGTAGGTACCTTGAGCCTTTGAGAGCCATAATACACTAAATTTATGTTTGATGTTGTACATCAGTGTGGATTAATAAATAATATTAATAATAAATTCCAGCCAACCGCAGCTCTGAAACATACTTTCGACTGCCTAGCATCGTACAGGGTCTTGCACCAACCGAAGATGTCTTGTAGCCATCTCCAAGAGTGGAGACTGCAGACAGCAATTAGGCAGTCAAATACTTGCACTTTGTTGCTTTTTTGTTTTTGAACTCAACTGTGTTGCTGGAATTTATTACAGGACAAGATAGCACAGTGGAGTATAAGGATAGAGTTCGTATTGTATGTCAAAGTACAATACCTAGAGGTTTGCTGCGCTCCCATCTGAAGCCATGGCGTCAGAAGACGAGGGACAATTTTGCTAGGTAATTCCGGTCGGAAGTTTCTATAATTTTTTACGTGCCCACTCGACATGAGCACAAGGCGTCACAAGGTTCTTCCCTTCCCGAAAATGACAGGGATGAAGGGTTCGTACACGGCCTTGAATTCCTTGAAAAGCTTTAAATTTGAAAACCGAAAATTTAAGGGTTGAAAACCTTGAAAATTGGAATTTTTGTTGTCTGTGCCTTAATGGCACCTTTTCAGCTCCTATAGATGTAGCACCGTAGAATCTTCGAGCAATATAAAGGAAACAGCGGTAAATTTAAAAAAAAAGGAACGACACTTCGCCGCAGCTCTGTGAATTTTCATAACTAAAACGAGATCACGTGACCCACCTTGCTATGTAGCTGACACTGCTACGTTTGGGGGAAGCTAGCCGCTGCTCCTAACCTAAACAATAGGCTACTTCGTAGCGGGGGTGTGACCCCCGTCCCCAAGAACGTCAGTCCACACACAGGGTAGAGTGACAAGGTGGATGACGGGAGAGTCTGGAACGTGGATGCTGTGTTTAGAATATGGGCAACGCTATCGAAGCGGTGAACTGGCGCCTTTAAAACGGTTTTGAATTTTGTGAGTGTCACTTTGTTTGGAATGAGGTCAATGCCGTAACGATCAGGGCAATGAGGTCAATGCCGGAGTGAGGTCAATATTAATTTAGGCATAAAATTAAATAAATGAATAGAAATAGTTTGTTAGCTGAAGCTATTCCTTCTGAGAACAGTGCTTCACTCTGATTGGTCGGAGGCAGAAAACTGGGATAGAGATGCAGTGCAGTGCAAGCAATTTTTACCAGAAGGGGCGGGTGAGCAAATGCTGTTCAACTTGCTTTTAGTTGCTGTATCCCTCCTTCCTCCATGGGAAGGGGGAGATAATATTCATCATTGTTCACGACGGTTTAGTTTCGTACTACAAACTAAGAATACACTGGTGCTAACAACGACAGCTCGAAAATAGTGGAATTGAAAGGTATAATTTTGACAATCTACTGTACAACGAGCCTTTAAAGGCACGTAAATCCTTCTCCTTCCGGTATGTCGTGCGACCCGTTGAGAACAGCGTTTGCAACTTTTACACTGGTTAGAGTTAATGTCGTATAATCATCTCGCAAGATCGAAAAACCAAGAAAATGACTGTTTTGGCAACATTTCCATACGTTTGAACTAATGTCGCAAAACGGAGTCATACAGGAAAGCCAGTTTAAGGATGCATGTACCTTTAAATTGGTTGTAAATTAGCCTTGAAAAGGTCTTGTAAATGGTTTCATCAGTAATACGAATCCTGGGGATGGTTGAGGTCACGCCCAAACCCATGACCTCCGGATTAGGCCATCTTGCCCCCACCAAAGTACAATACCAGAGTAAATGAGGTAGAAATAACCACCTTCATTGTTTATTTATTTATGTGTTAAACGATGATGAAACCTTGTTACTGCCTACGTGTTTCCACTACTTCCTTGTGGAAATGTAGGTCTAGCATAACTAGTTAGTTGGATTCTCTGTAGGACAATCCAATATAGAAGTCAACAAAAAAAAAATTAGAAATTGATTAGGGTCCTGCACGGTCAAAATAAATAATTGTAGGCAAAGCTCGAATTATAGCGCTACCGATACCATTTATTAGCTTCTCTATATTAATCTCGTTAAGTGAATAAATTGTCGTAAAGAGAAATTATTACCAACACGACAGTTGTAGGCCACGCCGTTTGTATAAGTGGTGTGCAATAAATTATTTTTCGCGCAGCGTTAGTGCGCGTTGTGTGTGATACAATCATCATGTTGAAGGTTTCCTGTCGGTTAATATCACGCTGACTTTTGATCGTGACTGATTAGTCGAGTGATAGTTATCATCTTGATTTAGGACGTGCACCGAGTGCATTTCCGATAGGCAGTTCTTTCTATTTGTCGTGTTTATAAGTGCTTGCATTAGTACTCTTGCAATCCTTGTGTGGAAATCATAATACGAAAATGCCATCATTGGTTAACGGGGAGGGGGGGGGGGAGGTAGAGAGTGGAGTGGGTTTCTCGGAGTCCTGTAAACCCACACATTTTCAGCGATTTTAGTTCCGTTGAACCAGGGTTGTTACGATTATAATCAAGGGATTATAATCACGATTATAATCGCGTGATTAAAACTGAAAAAATCATCTGAAGGAACAGGTTCACACAAAACTGTTGATGTACAAGTACAACAGAACTTGGTACAACCAAAAGAAAAACATAGCCTGACGTCTCAGGCATAGAACGCTTCTACTTTTTGGCCTGGTCCATACAAAACAGGCAGCCGACTTGGGACAACCGAAGCAGTGCTACATCACCTCTTACATCTAACTTTCTAAATAATAGCTGTTATAACAGGTACTGCAGTTTTCATTTTAATATTGAATTTTACACTTAGTAATCACATTTAATAACATTTTAAAATTTTAATGCTTTTAATCTTCAGTGTATTGGCAACTTTGGCAGTAGCAACTACTAAGTAAGCAATTGAGCAAACTCTAGCAACTTTAACTATTTCATAATTATTGTTTTACTCTACATCTTATTCAAGTCCGATTGTAATCAAAATAATGTGATGAATTCGATTATTTAAAAAAAAAAATCATGACTATTTCCAAACCTGCTTTGAACATTTGAAGAGCCAATTTTTTTCAATTAAAAAATTGCGTCATTTGTCTATATTTTTACCAATTTTACTCTTAATTTCGGGTCTTGGAGAGTGCCCCCCGACCTACCCCTCAGGTCGGGTCTGCCACTGCCTACTGTAGGTTTATGGCCCCATATGTTAATTTGCACAATTTTTTTTTTTAATTCGGAAAAGACCTGACTCGTGTGCCCTTACATTAGTTCAAATCCGTTAGTTATATGTGACGTAGTTCGAATTTAAGTACCGGATGAATTTTTACTTTCAGTATACTGGCTACGATGTTATCAGTAGTAATACCACGAGAGCGTAGTGTTTTTAATCGATAAATTTTCTCAACCACGAATTGCATTCTGAAGCTGAACAAATACCGAGCGCTTACACGAGAATGTAAGAAGTGGTTGAGAATCAATACTTAAAGGCGCTTTTTCACTTTTTTAAAACTTTTTTCAACTCCTAGATGCGGCACTGCAGAATCTTCGTGCAATACAAAGAAAATAACGGTACATTAAAAATGGCACAACACTCATAACTAAAACTAGATCACGTGGCCCACATCGGCCTATGGGATGAAAGAAAATCTGGAACGTGGAGGCTGTGTTTAGAATATGGGCAACGCTATCGATATGGTGATTAGGCACCTTTAAACTACGCTCGCGTGTACTTGAAACGAGAATACACCATCTCCTTTAAACATGACGTTTAAAATAAATAGCCTATAGTTGTTTCTCGCTTGAATTCGTACTTCCTGTTTGCACGAGTTGATAAAAATGTACAAACTGTTGCCAAAGACACTCACGGGTTCGTTTAGTGTTTATAGAAATGGCATTTTCTACCGACGCCGTGATGAATAAAACAGTTTTGTTTCCCCAACGATCCATCACTCACTTACCCAAAATTGGAGGCTGGTCTGGATCGTTTTGTCCCCACGGTAACTAGGGATAGTCATATTGATATCGGTATAATCTGTATTTATCGGTGTTTTTTGCCATATCGGTATCGAACCTCTGTCAGGCTTCCGATACAGATATTCGTTACGCCAAGAAACGAAACCGTCTTCCCTGCAAAACTAAAACCACAGGCGCGGCAAAAGCAAAGCCATTTGCTCAATTTATAATGAAAATGTAGCACGTGATAGTTCTGACGTTTTAAGTTTTACAACGACCAACTTAAAATCTAACTGAGACGATGAATGTACTTAATCCGTTAGTAGAAATAAGAGTAAAAATGCTGTTGTTGCTACACAGAACTTTTTGGATAATCTTAGCAGTTGGAACCCATGCAACACTAGAAACTGAAGTTGCATTTGTATGGAAACTAAACTTTTAGTTGTATTTTGTATTATTATTATTATTATCGGTGTCGGCATCGGTATCGTTCGGATCAGATAAGATCGGTTTACCCTTCATCGGCATCGGATCGGATTGGTAAAAAAGTCATATCGGCCAATCCCTAACGGTAACCAAAGATTAATCACGAATCTTACGTCTCTTGTCTTTCAGGTACTATGTATGTGTTTAGAAATTGGTTTATGTCTACCAAATGCTGTTCTATCGTATTTTTTCTAAGTGGCAGAGGCCAGGATACCAGACGAGTCGATCGTAAAAACAAGATGGAGGCAGAAGCTGACAGTTTAAGCTGATAATTCGTGGTGCTTGTTTTATCCGTGTAATTGGATGGTGGCTACTCTGCCGTTTACTGGCTTTCCATTGGTTAGTTGCCGTTAGATAATTGTGAAGGTATATTCTCGAGATAACCATGTGATGCGATCAAACGGCAAAGTACGTTGAATCAGAGTATTCATTCCTTGTTTCTTCATGCACTACTGACGGCTAATGCAGAAAAGTACGCTGTAACGTGCACACTTGACAGCAAACACTAACACCCAAGTGTATTCTTGCAAGTTTTCGCTAGGTAGCCTGGGTAATCCCATTTTCGCTCAATACGATAATCTCACTGTTTACCAGTCACCCCTTAATCAATTAAGGTATATTTCGTCACTTGAAATATATTTTTCCCACTGCGAAGAAGCTTCGTTTCAATGGATTGTCAGTATCATGGCTGAAATTCACAAAATTATATCATTATTAGCTTCTTTATCGTGTTGATGTGGATGACACTTTATTTGCTGAATCGGCGTTTTCGCTGTACGATTTTTTCCTAGCGTTAATCTCTTCAACCTGTTGCGCAACCATATATAGCCTACTAGTAATTTTTTTAAGTTTTTCGATTCAGACGGGTTTGTTTTCCATTGTAGGCTTGGTAATGAGATACGAGAGTGATAGCCTCATTCAAAGAACACGATGAATTTCTGTTGTGGAAATACCACTTTCTTTCGGTTGCAGCTACGTCCGCTGTTCTGTACACTTAAAGGGATATATATACCTCCCAGCGCCATTTTTCTCGATCCTCCACATCAAGTACGGCCCCGAAGGTCTATTTCCTTACCGTTATTCTTTCCCTTGCTAAAAATCCTCTTTAAAATGTGGCGTCTAGGAGATTTTCTGTTGAATGTAATGGAACTTTATTTACTAACGACCCGTCACTAAATGATGCATTGCGCGCGTACAATAATCATGACGTTTCATCTCTGTGTGTACATCTACTAATTTTCTAATAATTACCATGAGATTTAAAACCAAATAGACTAATGCGGTAAAAATTAAAATTAATTATTCCAATAGATCGCCAAAGCAAAATTATAAGAGAGTAGCCTAGAAAATTATAAATTGTGATTTTAAAATACGAGAATCATTCCGGTTTGTGACGACACAATCGTGGACTTGATTCTTTCTCGTGTACTATTCACAAAGCCAACCGAGACAACAGCTATGCGAGAACGCAGCTACCACCCCAGCCGGCCTTGGCACTGGTAATTGCTCGGATGATGATCTGAGCGTAGCTGTAATTTGGCACGCAGAATGTTATCAGGCAGGCCGGGTGTCCCTTTAAATATTGCAGTACTTGTTACTATAATAATAATAATAACTTTGTCCCGCCAGTAGCGGAAGGGAGAGAACAGGGACTGGTGTCCACAGGGACTTATGTTCTGCCCATTAAAAATATATATACAATAAAAAAGAACATTTTGCCGTCTCCCAGTCTGGCCGGCTAAAAATGGTTTCTTTGTGCCTAAAACATACTTAACCTGATAATTTAGCATTACATTCCTCCAGGGGAACATCACATTCGAGGAATGTAATGCTAAATTATCAGGTTAAGATGTTTTGGCAACAAAGAAAGAACATTTTGCCGGCCCCCAGTCTGGCCGGCTAAAAATGGTTTCTTTGTGCCTAAAACATACTTAACCTGATAATTTAGCATTACATTCCTCGAATGTGATGTTTCCCTGGAGGAATGTAATGCTAAATTATCAGGTTAAGATGTTTTGGCAACAAAGAAACACTAATTCAAGGTAGCCAAGATGTATCGGTCACCAGATAGATGGGACGTGGTTATGGTAAAAACAACTACTTGAATCTCAAAAGCAACTGTGAGAGATTCAGTGATCAAAGTCTGGCTTTAAATGAGGTTACAGTAGCAACATTGACAACTTCACTATAGGCAGTGAGTTCCAGGCTTTAACGACTCTGTTTCTAAAGTAAAATTTTCGATAATCAAGTTTCGATTTCTGAACAAATTTAAACTTGTGGCCACGAGTTTTATTGTGTTCACGCGCAAGAAAAAACTTTTTGCGGGCTATAATGGTAAACCCACGTAAAATGGAAAACGTGAGGTAAAGATCCGCACGTAACCTTATCAGTTCTATAGGATTCAAGGCCCATTTTACTTAAACGATCCTTGTAGAATAGAACCCCTGTGAAGGTTGTGTATTCTTGGCTTGTGTCATAGTCAAAGTCTTTCCAATATGAAATTCCTGATGATTATTTCTGGTAAAGTGATGCAATTTTTCAATGAAAGATTTCTGCCGCTTTCTTTGATGTGTGTCAATTCCGAAAGATTACTTTCGTGGATTTTCTTTCTGGTTTAGATTTTGGGAAACTGTCATAATATAATAATAATAATATAATAATATTTATCGCAATTACAACAGGTCTGGCAAGGACCCTAGGAAATATTACTGACTGCCAGCCTAAATTAAAAGACAATTACATAAAGTGATAAAAGTATGGCCAGGAGAAGGTAAGGGAATAGGTATGGGGGCACGAATGCCTTACCACCAAGGTTAGACCTCCCAGGGACTCTTAAGGTCCCCGATGGCATCGCCAAACATGTTGGACAAGGGAGAAGTAAAAAAAAAAGGCCTAATAAAAATAGAAAGGCAGATAAAAAAAATGGAGAGGTTAAAAACATCGTTATGTAAATCAAAGTATGGTTATGGTATAATCTAAAACAATGCATCCCCAAAATGGGAATTGTCACCACCATAAAATAAATAATTTAGAATTAAAATGCACGTATAGGGCATCGGAAAAAGCATCATTGATGTGTATGTTGCATTTGTATTCGTAATTTGTACTAATCAACTTTATTTTCCAGTGTTTCATTCAATTTTTCATAATTATTAGTAGCACAGTCTGCAGCTAATGTCAGTTAGCCTAAAGATTTTAAAAGATATTATGTTCCTCAATGTGCTTAAGGAATTTTTCCACGGTCTACATGCTCTGCCTCACTCATTATAATTGTCTCATTTGGAATATTTCAGGCATTTCTGGTGGGCTAATAATTACAGTCGTCAGACGTTAAGCTGTTCTTTACACCTCAGTAATCAGCATAGTTGGCACTTCCAGGCTTGCTTTTACTTTACCGTAGCTGATTTCGTGCTCTGTAAACTTCTGTAAACTTCGTTCCCTATGCACTCATTTTGATTTGCAGTCAGAACAGCATGCTACTAAGTCACCTTGATTTTTTTTGAATTGATCCAATCTTCGTAAAATACGTAAAATTAAATGAAGTTTCACCTATAGCGCAAGTTACTAATTTTTTTATATTTTATTTATTTATTATAATATATTTCTTCGAAGCAATTTCATGCTTGTGTGGCTGAACCGGCTCAAGTTTGAACATTACCAGCCTTTTTTTGTTTTGAGAAGAATAAATATCTGACAAAGGGAGGGGCAACCTGGGGATTTGAACCGGGGAATCTTTGATCATCATAGGGGCCGAAAGATCTGACTTTACCAAGATCCCCTTTCTAGGGGCTCGACCAGATCCGCAAACCTCCAGCAACCAGACTGAGCGCTCTGGCTACGCAGCCACGATGGCCGCCTAGTTAGCATTTTTAAATTCACAAATTTTAATTTTTTATTTCAAAAGGGTAATTTGAAACCAGTTAACTCGTGAGAAAGTAAGTAAGTAAAAAAATAATCACTGTGGCAAGAACATTTATTGTATGAGGAAGTTACTGCCGGTAAATAAATGTGAACCTGTTCCAATTAAAACTATTCTCTGAAGAATCAAAATTCCAAAAAAAAAAAGTGGTTAAATATTTATATCTAGAAACGATTCACCCCAAAACCAGCAAGTTTTTCTAATTTAGGTTGCATTCTGGGTTCCACGTGCCGTCTTTTTGCTGTGTGTCCGTAACTTGAGAAAATTGTGTGACCACTTTTACTTAATTCAGCGCAAATAATTCTGTGTAATAAGTAGGTTGTAACACTACCTTTATTCGCGACTAATCCGCATAATCCCCTGTAATTTATTGCTTAAAGTTCATAACAATTTTTATTCTTTCTGCCTCTTACCTCAATTAGTTATGATTGCTATGAAAATAGTTGTCTGTCATGGACAGCTGTAATGTTACAGCCTTACTGCACTAGGTCATAGAGCTTGCAGAAAGCATAATTTTTTTTATCGATCTGTCATTTCCAAAGCATATACGTTGTCATTACGCAATCGTAAAAGGATTATGACATACACACCGTCTCAGCGACTTAATAAAGGGCTAAATGATGACCAAATTACACATATACGCGATATAGAATAGTTAAGTTAAGGAGGAAATGAGTGCATTTCCACCTGTTCGCATAAAATTAGAAGTGTAAAATTTCAATCCGGTGAGGTGCGAAATAATAGTTACGCATGTCATAGGTTTTATTTTTTCACAGAACGTGTTAACTGTATGTATCGAAGTATCCTACATCGGTGCTCGAATTATTTGAGAATTATTACGCGGTGCAGAGTGTAGGGTTAACAGGTTTTTACACCAAGTGGTTTTACGTCCTTTTTGCCACGTTTTTGCCATTCGGCCAAAAATATGGCAAAAATCGACTTGGAAGTCAAATAAAAAAAAGTGTGCCTACAATAGTCAAATTTGGCAGATTATAAAAGCTCCCCTTGAAAACGTCACATCGTTTACTTTGTAAAGTCGTATATCACTTCTTTCACCGTTCACACGCTTATTTTCACAGTAAAAGATATTCTACTCACAATATCTATGCAACTGACTGTCAAAAATTTGCATAGATACTGTGAAAATAAGCGTATGAAGCAGCTTGCTGGTTTCTGCCAGTTTCAGCTGGTAATAACCGGGGGAAAACGGTAAAACCATGTTTCTGCCACTGCCAGCTCATATAAACGAAGAAAAAGTTGTATGTCGTCCAAATCTACAATGTTGTACAGGTAGGAGCATGCAGAACACAACTCTCTTGATCTGTCATTATGCAAACATAATCTGTCATTATGCAATCATAGAAGGATCATAATGTTTATTTTGTAATGCAACTATTTTGTTTACAAAAAAAAAAGGTTTAAAATAAGAAGGTACGTGTTTGTTTACGTTTGAAACGGTGTGCCAAATGGGGGAACAGTTCCATTTAGCTTCCATCCCTAGAGATGCAGGAAAATCCTCGTCTCTGTTGGCAGCATCAATTAAAGTTGGAGTCTAATGCACTCTTTTTAATCTGATTGACATGCCCTTTTCGTCAACCACATTGCGCTAATTTCCTTAACTGGGACCTAGACTTAAGTTTATTTCTTAAGGTTTCCCTCGTCAAGCTATCGTAGGTATTAACTTAGTTGTTCTACAACAAGTCAAGTGTGAAAGCTTACGGGAGTGTTTTGCGATCGGAGGAAAGCAGCTGTAACATACAGGGATTAGATTCTCTTCCTTTCAGTTGATTTTCCTCTTTTTTTCCGAGCTTCAAAGGTGACCAAAAATGGATTAAAACAGCTAAAAATTGTGATTGGTACTTTTTCTCCAGTTTCACCCAGAATTAATCTCATTCCTAAATGTAATTTTGACGCAATGGCCATAATTATTACAATCATTGTCTCATTCCTATAGCTTAAAGCCTTATTATTTCTGTTACCATGGTATTGTCTTAAAGGGAAGCAGGTGAGTTAGGTTAGCTTGTATATACATTGCAATAATATGCCTTTTTTTTTTAAACGCATCAATTGAAAATCATAATTACTTACTACTTGGTTATAACAAAAATACTATTTTTAAATGGAAAATATTTAAAGAACTCTAAGGAATAATACCAGCCTGCGTCGTTTGGAAACTTAAAATTAAAACTAAAACCTT
Organism: Lithobius niger; assembly: GCA_023313725.1. NCBI lineage: Eukaryota > Metazoa > Arthropoda > Chilopoda > Lithobiomorpha > Lithobiidae > Lithobius > Lithobius niger. The sequence goes on along the minus strand of JAHWFP010188066.1, from coordinate 2,695 downwards.
TGTACTAAAAAAACCAAAATGATAAATAAATAAATAAATTGGGTAGCCAAGGAAAAGTTATTTTTAGTTTAAATTTCATTCACTCTTTAAACTTGGTGTTTTCGTCACTTAGTTTAGTATGTAATAATTGCAATATGTATAGCTAAGTAAGGAAGTGTGAGGGGTGAATGTTTGATAATTAAGTAAAATATTAACGTAGACACGTAATTAAGATAATTGAATGTTTGATTGTTAAGTAAAATATTAACGTAGATGGTATGTAAAATAATTGTTAAACATGTAAACTTATTGTTAGCACAAACTGCTACCCATTATTTAAATAAAATATAAAAATATTAAAATTACAGCATTTTATGTAACATTAATTTGAATTTTCCATTTTAAGTACCGTCTCTTAGCAGCAGGTGCCATTGTCAAGCAACTGTGAGAACGTAGTTAATTTTTCTGTGGTTGGCTAAGTTTTTGTTGTTTTCCTCTAGAGGTCAAAGATTCAATTCGAAAAAGACGTAAACGATAATACAGACAATAGATAATATTGATAAATAGATAATATCTGAAGAAAGCCAGTTAATAACCACCAGTTGTTTGACAATGGCATCGATATTGTCAAGAAATGGAAATTATCGAATTCTTCCTTAATATTGTGTAAAATTCGCAACAGTTTTCAGTAATTCTTTTTGAACTTAGAAGTGGTTGAAAATGCCTGTTGTTGTAATATACAATTGTAAGTCTCATGAGTTTCCCGCTAAACTTTAGGAAGCACATTATCCTTTTTTCGTAGGCATTTTTTCTTTGCACTGAAATATGACTTGGAAGCATTGCTTACAACAGTTCACATTAAGGCACATCAGGTGTGCAACTGCATAGAGATATCAGTCAAACATCGTTTATCCATGTGTTTTTAAAAACAAAATAAGACTAATGTCATAAACAAATATTGAGTAAAGTGAGCGAATTAGTGAATGTTAGTAACTTGAAGTTGTGTTACCTTTACTTTCATTAGTTTTGCGTTTGTACTGCAATTTTCGGCCGGTGATGCGCATTTTTAGTTTCGAGGTCCCTAATAAACGCAAAAAATCCCATTGTGAAGTAAAAACCTGGCTAGTTTTCAACGTAAGATACTGCGTTCATATTTAATGTTCTTCCCGTTGTTCTTCTGAGAAACTATATTTCAAAAATGCAATTAAGCCCAACACCACCATTATACAATATTTACAATAAAATTCTATCCACCAAGCTTGTAACCTCGTATCGATTCACACGATGGAGTAGTCATCATGGTTAATATTTACACATCAAAGGCGAAAAGTTTGAAAATTAAGAATGTATTAAATTTGGATGGGCAGTAAGGGAATCCTAAAGATTCATCCAGGTTTTTACTTCACAAATTCTCTTCATCGCTTGCAACCAGCCATCTTCAATGTCGGTCGCCACTCGCCATTTGGCGAATAAAAATCAACTGTTGGCGACTTGAATTCAGTCCTATTCACCGAAAAGGCGACTAGAACAAAGAATGATACTCAAGAAGTGATATCTTAAGAACCGTATAAGCTAGAGACGAATAGTGCGCGGTGTTAGGCTGACATTATGCAATTTTGTAAATGTATAAATTAGAAAAACCGTGTATATTGCAAGTTGTATTTGGTATGTGGTGAGTAAAAAACATGAAATGGCGAGTGCTTTTTAAGTCCATTGGCCAATTGGCGACTGCTGCTGGTTTGATATTCGAGAGGGTTGCTTGCAACGTTATCAAGAAACCCCTAACGGAATTCAGAGGAACTCTACAGGGTGGTCCACAAAAAACTGATTATCCAACATTTTCTTAGTCCAACTTTTCTATTTAGCATCCCTCAGAACCAGGAGAGGGCAGAAATCAAATCTAATGAAACGGGAGATTTCTGTCATCTTCTGGTTCTGATGGGTGCTAACTAGAAAAGTTGGACTTTGAAAATGTTGGGTCGTAAGTTTTTTTTTTTACCACCCTGTATATTGTTTTTTAAACGAATGAAGTGTTTCCTTGGTTGGCTATTATCTATGAAACATATCTAACCATGCGTACTAGTATGTATATAAGTCCGTGTTCTAACACAGTTAAACTTTTTTGTTATGTTACTCTCTAATAAAAGCACCCCACCTTTAAGATTTCTTGCTGGAGGAGAACTTTTGTCAGGCAGTAACATAACAAAGAGGTTTAACTGTATTAGATCATGGGCTTATTTATGTACTATTACAATGGTTATAGGTATATCTGATAGACAGTAGCCAAGGGGCACACTTCATTCTTTTAAAAATCATTATTATAAAGTTCTTCGAAATTCCGTTATGTTTTAAAATCGTTCAGTCATCGACTTCCTGGGTTCGATTTCAGCGCAATTCCCAGCACAGCGTGTTCCTCACATATAACTGGTTAGAAAATTGTTAGGAAGAACGTTGAAAAGGCATTGGGAAAAAGGCAACAGAGCTTTCTTTCCACATGGACGATTTTCCTGAAAACTACTAGTCTTGCTCTCCATTGCTTGCAGCACCCTTGTATTATATACTGTATTTCACCTGCAGACAAGCAACAGACCGTGTCGTGAGCACCTATGCCTCCCCCTTCTCCTCGTCCCTACCTTCCCCGCACACTCTCTTGTTACCGGTGACTGCCAGAAGAGGGCTGGCCTTTTATTTAAAAGGAGATCAGCGTTGGGTAGGT